>JXSR01S001492.1:200253-211379 GCA_000969725.1 Ophiothrix spiculata
AGAGAAAACATCGATATATCGATATATATCGATAATTGATTGCCGAAAATAGTCAATATCGACCAAACTTACATGATAGTCCCAGGATTATCAACATGGATGCCAGGCATTGGTGTACATTTCAAGCTCTCATGTAGTTTGCCTTGGCAATGTTGCATTGTAAAACAAACAAGTGACCAGAAATTTCATATTGGATCTCATTCCTTTAACATGCGGTGTGGGGGGGGTCACAAAATAATGGGTTGTGTTGGTAGGGGGGGTCATAAATTTTTCAGCTTTCGGATAGGGGGGTCATGAAAAAAATTCCAAGTCACTCCGCGTTTTTGGGACCCACCCCCTTCCGAAGAAAATGCCAGCCCCCTTACTTCTCTAGCTTTGTGCTAATGATTCCCGGTTTATAATAATGGTTAGAGTTGGAAGGGATGGAAAACAACTGTAGAAGGTCAATGTTAAAATCACCCATCAGACATGACAAACAAAAATACATAGTGGGGTTGCATTTACTAGTAATGGGCCCTGCAATAAGAATTTGTGTTTATGTTGTCCAATAAATAATTGTTTGACCTATATATTATCTTTTCCAGGGGTGTTCCAAAGGATCACACAACCCAGAGAAGCCACAAGAAGTACCCAAGCAAGCACCGGTCACATCTGCTGATACTGTAGGGGCACCTGTAAGTTACAATAGTTGACTCAATGCATGCAAGATGAGATTGCTAACTGTTACACTACATTCAAAAATTTGAAAATTGGTCCATATGTATAGTGAGCTCCAATAATTTTTTTTGTGTGTGATTCATATACATCAATTCATAGGGCATGGGTTCGGAATTTTTTCATTTATATTTTTTCAACAACTTTCTGTATCTTTTTATATGGAAGCATACCATTGTTGATTTATGATGAATCCAACGCAGTACACATACGGCAGTGCACTGTTCATCTCGCATCAATAACTTTGAGTGTGTGCAAAAGTTGTTATGGTACTTACAGAGCAGCTTGAGTGGCTAAAGTCAAGACATGCATAGATGCATCGTTGTTTATTACATATAAAGTGTTTAGTTATAAAGTATTGTAAAACTGGCCACAAAGGTGATCCAATTACCATGTGTGTTTGAAATTCAGTTTGAGCTTTAACCCTATCATCATAGAGAACTCAGATACATACCCACAACACAATATCTATTAATAATCATTGATTACACTGGTCAACAAAATAAAACTTTTTTTCTGTTGCAAAAGATTTAAGAGTTGTTTTTTACTAATTTGGGGTCACTGATTTCAAAAATACCATCAGTTTTTCCCTATCAGGTCAAGTTTTTTTTCTATGAAAAATGCTGAAATTATATGGAATCAGTCTGAATTGAATGATTTGGTGTGCGATATGGGCCTATCAAAGGAGCTATCTGAACTTCTAGCTTCTAGACTTACTGACAAAACTTGCTGCAAGATGGCACAAATGTTACATTTTATCGTAAGAGGGAAAATGGACTGTTCAGGTACTTTGCAACTGAAAAAGATTTACTGTAATGATATATCTGGATTGTTAAATGCATTAGGTGTAGCTTCATATGACCCAAAGGAGTGGCGCCTATTTTTGGATTGTTCAAAGAGGAGTTTGTAGTGTGTATTACTCCACAATGGAAATGTATATGGTGCAATTCCAATTGGTCACTCTGTGCACCTTAAGGAGAAATATGAGCATATAAAATTAGTTTTAGATTTACTAAAATACAATGAACAGAACTGGATCATATGTGTGGATCTGATGCTGCTTTCATACTAATGTCGCTTTGCAGCTTTGTCACTGCGTTACGCCAAATATGGGCATAAATTTGTCGCTTCCGGTTGCCGCAGCGGCAAAGCTACAATGTCGCTGATGTAATCGATATCGGCAAAATTTTGCCACACGACATCGCTTTGCAAGTTGAATTCAATTCAACTTTCAAAGCGACAAAGCAGCAAAGCGACAAAGCTGCAAAGCTACAAAAGTGTGAAACGAAGCAGACGACCGGAGCTACAAAGCAACAAAGCTGCAAAGCGACATTAGTATGAAAGCAGCATAAAGATGGTGAACTTCTTACTTTGCCAACAAGGAGGCTGTACCAAATACCCATGCTTTCTCTGCTTATGGGATAGCTGAGCTAGGGAAAAACATTGGACTGATAAATTTTTGCCCCGGGGGGAAGGGGGGGGGGGGCACTGAGTGTAAACGTGGGGTCATCAGCGAGCAAAAATCCAAGGGAAAGGGTACTTTTTTTGCAAATTGTCGCGGACCGCGAGGACCGCGATAAGGGTATCAATTTCACATTATTTTTGAAAAAAGGGTATACTTTCAGAAGCACAAATCAGCGTTTAGGGTATTGATTTTAAGAAGAAGTAGTCAGCGATTACAGTATGAATTTTAAGACCATGACTTAACACAAAAACCTCTGAAAAATCCAGAAAACACCTGGAACTCATCCCCTATTCGATAAAATCAAGTCGCTTTTATTACCACAGGCCATTTCCTGGCATCTCATTCGCGTAATTTTTAAGGGCTTTTTATGGTCGGTAATAGTGAAAAGGGTGCTTGAAATACGATTGGTCAGTGAAAAGGGCATCATTTTTGCACAAAGGTCAGTGAAAAGGTAAGAATTGCACATCGCCCAGGTCAGTGTTTAGGGTACAAAATTTGAGGGTCTGCTCGCTGATGACACAACATGAAAGTATATAATTGGCCAGTCAGAACAAGCATGACAGTTGGAGAAAAGAATGTTATAAATGAACCACTGGTTGACAGGGATAAAATTATATTTCCACCTATTCACATCAAACTGGGCTGAATGAAAACAATTTGTCGAGGCTCTGGACAGAGACGGTACCTGCTTCCAATACATTTGCTCAGCATTCCCTGGTCTGAGTGATGAAAAGGTAAAGGCTGGGGTATTTGATGGACCTCAAATTCGACAATTGATGAAGGACCAAACCTTTGTACCCTCTATGACAGATGTGGATTAAAGAGCATGGAAGGTCTTTGTTTCTCTTGTGAACAACTTCCTGGGAAATGACAAGGCTGAAAATTACAAGGATTTGATTTTGGCTGCAACATGAGCATCAAGGTTCATTTCCTCAACAGCCATATCGATGAATTTCCTTCATACCTAAGTGACGTGAGCGACGAGCATGGTGAACAATGTCACCACGATTTAAAGGTTATGGAAGAGAGTTATCAGGGAAGATGGGACACATATATGATGGCAGATTACTGTTGGAGCATCCAACGAGACTATCCAGATGGGCAACACTCCAGAAAATCCAGGAAAAGGAAATTTGTTCCATGAACATGCTAAGACAAATCATATTATCAAACTAATACGTTTTACTCTGGTATTGCTATGTTAATACGACTTTGTCAGTATTTCTGCATTTAACCTTTTGGTTTTGATTTAGATTTAAGTGATTTGATTGCCTTTCTGGACCCCTCAAAAAGAAATGCGGTATCATACAAGTATACTTTTGTTGTCACGCATTGTCATACATGTACATTGCATATACATACTATGAAATAAAGGGCTATACCCATAAAAAGAAAAATTGACCTGATATGCAAAAACTAATGCCATTTTTGAAATCAGTGACCCCAAATTACCCCAAAACAGCTCACAAACTCTTTGCAACAAAAATTGTGTTGACCAGTGTTATGTATACTCTCATTCATCTGGGTTGGTAACAATTAAGTATAAATTAAATCTTGACAACCAGAAAAATATACTCACTGAGCGGAGAACCGACATTGTGGGTGATACCATCACCCTTTAGCTAAGTTGTGATGATCTGGATCTTGATGCTAGTTGTCCTTCTTATGCAGCATATTAACATCTTACAATTTATTGTTTTTCTATAGGATGATGTTATTGATGTTAAAAAAACAGAACGCAAACCCTTGCAACCCATTGAAAGACCGAGGTAAGAATGCAACGAAATTGTCCAATTGTGTGGATTGTAAACAATTTTAGCATGCTCATACATAGTATCAATAAATTGATTCCTTTGTTTTTACAGACAATACCACTATATAGCAAGCATGTAGAAGGTGCAAACAAAGAAACTTAATTTTGGACTTGCTGCCATTTTCATGAAATCTAGTGAAAACTAAAAATTGGAAATTGGGAAAAAAAGATCACTCCCCCAGACCCTATGCTTGATGAAAAATCAGTCTGTAAAACCTTGACCTGGACAGCACAAACCTACCAACATTTTGTTTTTATGTACACCCCAGAGGGTAAAGGTGATTATATTATTAAAGTCAACAAATTTCCTTCAAATAAATTTTATTTTGCATATATACATATACGTTAAACATCAGCACTGAATTATGACTGCATGCATGCTGAGTTGCTGACTGGAAGTTGACTTTGTGTTAGTGTGAAAAGGACCAAGTTTTAAGATAGTGGTGGTATGTTTGTTTCCATACATATTAGATGCTTTCTAAGGTTGGTAATTTGTAGGAAATTTTATAATTTCAATGTAAATCAGATGTGTTTAGTGACCTTCCAATGAATAACATTTCATTTCCTATTGTGTGTGTATTTGTAGTGGGGATGAACCACTGACAAGATTACCAATTACAGTAGGAGCATCATTAAAATCTGCCTTGGCGAAATTAAACTTAAACAAATCAACAGAAGTAGATGGTGAGTATGCTGCTGCACGTACGTGTACAGATTAAGTGACAGCTCGTCATGTGAGTGCAAGAAAATTGTATCTTCAATGGCTTATTTAGGTATATTTTTAACACCTTGCCAGTAGAATGTGAAGAACAAAGACTGCAGATTATACAGTGTGCAATCCAAATTTATGAAAACAAAGAAGCTATTGCAGATTTGACTTTCTTGTACTCACATGACAAGCTATAAACTTTTAGTACTGGTTATACAGCAGGTACCTAGAATTTGTTATGGTGTGTACTTGATCAATCAGATGAGATTGAAGACATTGATGTATCACCATATTTCATTGAGGATCACCAGATCTTTTACAGTAATTTGCACAGTGTTACAAATATGCTTGTAAATGCATGATGTTATATTGCAGCGAGATGTGGTGTCTGGGCGAAAATGAGATGGGAATTTTGAGGAGGGCGGAGAGAGCGATAATGAGATCGATGTGTGGTGTGAAGTAGAGGGATAAGAAGAAGACTGAGGACTTTATACAGATGTTGGGTGTGGAAGAAGCAGAGGATAGTTTGGCGAAGGCAAATAGTGGGCGTTGGTGGTATGGGCATGTACTGAGGAAGGATGAAGGGCATGCATGTTCTTAGAAGGGCCCTTGATTTCATGGTGAGTGGTGACCGAAGAAGACTTGGAGGATGCAGGTGGTAGTTGTGGCAGGTGGAGGAGGAGAGTAAGAGGGTTGGGATAGGGAGGGAGGACGTGTTGAATCAGGTGAGGTGGAGTGAGGGCGGTTGCCGTGAGTGTGATGTGAATCTGGCCACCCCCGTGACGGGGAGAAAACCGGATTTAAAATCTTAGCTTACTACTACTACGTACTACTACATGTACTATGATAGTGCTTATAGGTGCTGGGGCAAAATTAGCCCACAACTTAGTGTGGCCGCCCGCAACTCAGCCACAACTTTGATTTTCCAAGATGGCCATCAAAGGCTTATTCTTATGCACTTCAAGATTATTATAAAATTTTCTTTACATGTTTTAAAATATCTAGAGGTGCACAATCAAGTCTACGGTGGCCATCTTGGAAAATCATAGCTGTGGTCAGGTTGTGGCCGGCCGTACAAAGTTGTGGGCTAATTTTGTTCCAGTACCTTATGTGGAGGAGTGTAGTGTAAGCTTAATGCGTAGAACAAAACAAGGAAAATAATGTAAAACTAGGACCTCACTGAAATGCCAATGTCAAATATAGGATCAACACACGCTGTCAAACGTTTTCTTATGTGAGCAAAAGGGCAAATTTTCCCCCAGTCTTTCAACAGTTCCCCCCGGATCAGGGGCCTATTTCACTAATGTCTAAATCCATCGCAAATGCTTAACTTCATAGCAAAAGTGAGAGATTATCACATATTTGCAATTGATTTCCCGCAACCGTTTTCACTAACACATCACTAAGTCATCACAAATTAAAGCATTTGCTATGACTTTTTTGATGAATATCTTGCTGGTGCTTATGAGCATGCGCAAAAAACATCCCAAAAAGAAGTCATCGCAATTTCTTGATATCACACAATTTTATTTCGCACCATATTTGGACAGATCATCACAACATTTTTCGATAGGTTTGTCCATGAAGATTAAAAGTGAATAGATGTTAGGGAAATGTCATCGCAAACGATATTTATTCTTGTTTGGGAGAGTTTTTGCAATCATCGCAAGAAAATAATGTTAGTGAAATAGGCCCCAGGTCAAATCGCTGTGACCCGGGGCAGTTTTTTAAGGAATTTGTCCCGCCTCTTGTGCCATTTGCATTTTGGAAGTAGTTGTTACCATCTTTTTCTTGAATTTGTTGGAAAATTGCTCAGGTCCTTCAACTATTGTAAGGTCAAATCCCATGATCCGGGGGCAGTTTTCTCTTAATAAAAAGATTGCACATGCTTGATCGCAAAATTATGCTTGAGTGTAAAATTTCATGTAGATAAATGCAAAATATGAAATATTTTGGTACTAAAATCTCTAAACATGTTTGAAAAAAAGTTACAGCAATTGAACAAGGAGCATTTCTTAGTTCCATCTTTTGTTATTGTGTTGTGCTATCTTACCTCATTTTCTTTTGATGATGAATTATAATTTGTGTAGTATTTTTTGATATTTTACAGGTGAAAATCATGACAGTAACCAAATCAAAATTGGCACACAATGTAAAAACAAAGGATGCAATGTGGTGAGTAGCTGTTTTCAAACATTCTGTAGACCTTAAAAAATCAACCATATAAGATGATTTGTGACCCGTCATATCGAAAGGTACCTTAAAGGGTCCCAAAATGAAAATTGATTTGTTGGTCTCATCTGAAAGATTGTATTTTAAGCTTTAAAATGACACCTTGCTTTTGGATATTGGATGTTCGATTGCAAAGTTACAACCAAATTGGTAAAAGGTATCGGGCTGATTCAGAAAACTCTAGTTCTGAAAAAATTGAATTCAAAGTTTCTGTACTGGTAAATCTTGAACGGAGAAAGGATTTTTATTTAGGTTTTTAAAACATTTGTCTTATGTTTTGGATGTTGGAACCTGATTGATATGATAGAATACACTTCAAAGGTAACGTTTTTTATGAAAATAGAAATTCGACCTTGGATGTGATTTTTGACTATGCTCAGCTTCAATGGCCCGTATCTCGTAATTTACTATGCCGACCTTACGGTACCTTTAGATATGAAGGGGCACATTTTTGCTACCATGTTGAGACTTGTATATTTTTGCCATTGCCTCCAAATTTCCAAGTCCCAACAAGCTCAGGTTCAGACACTAATACACTGTTTATGTCAGTGAACATCAACATTTTTCTTGTGAATTATTATCCCCAACCTTTTAAAGTCAAAGACACAAATGTTACTAGTTGCAAAAATATCATTTTGTAATAGAATCATGCTATTATGATATTGGTTGGTAAAGCAAAGTAAGCCAACTTGGTGTGGTGAAAATATAAAACAATATATAGGACTGATAATAGTAAATATGTATGAAGGCCTAAAGCAAATACTACAGTTACAAAGAAAAAAAGCAATACAAACTTACCCCAAATTCACAGATTTATACAAATAGGGCACAACGTTTCAAGCGGGATAAAACAAGTAAACACATGAAAATATCTACAAGAAATTATCCAGAAAGCATACAAATAATTTGAAACGTTGTGGCCTTTTTGTATAATCCCTGAATTTTCGGTAAGTATATAATTGTATTGTATTTATTATTTATTACGCCTATATATTGTTTTATACTTTCACCATACCAAGTTGGCTTTTTTCATATTATGTTAAATGTTGATGCTGCCTAATTAACCCTCGTCTTCCTAAGGGGGGGGGGGGGGGGGGGTTACACTATTAATTGAAAGAGGAGACCCTGCCCTATAATATAGTACCAAACAATATAACTTTAGGCTTGTAATTGTCAAAATCAGGAGGGGTGGTAACGTGTAACAAAAAATGGCTCAGGAAGACAAGGGTTAATGCAAGTCTTTCGCAATTTGCAAAATCTCTAAAATTGCTGAAATATTTTCTTGCAAAAATGGACTAACAGTATAGATTTTATCGCTTAACAGGAATATCAAGGTGAATCAGCTGACCATGGTAAATGCACCCACCACCCTGGCACAGCTATCTTTCATGAAGGGTAAGAACCAGAAACTAGGCGAGATACCAGACCCACTCTCCAGAATATGGGGGTATTCAAATATTTTTCTGTTGCATCACGTCTTGTCGTAATGCGCAATTACTTAAAACACGCAATTATCTTGGTTTTCAGCTTTGCGCACTCTTTGCAGCAAAATATATTTTGACGGGAGATGCTTAGTTAAATCAGTTGTTTACCATGCTAGCGTCAAAACAGAAAATAAAACAAAGGACTATATTGGATTGGCTGGTAATACCTTTAAGGAAAGATATAATAGCCACTCCAAATCTTTACGACATGATAGGTATAGAAAAGAGACCAAGGTCTCTAATGATATTTGGGGGTTGAAAGACAAAGGTGTAAACTACACCATCGAATGGAGTACTTTAAGTCAATCAAACCTTCATAAAAGGAAATCAGGAATTTGTAACCTATGTCTTGAGGAAAAGTTTGCAATCTGAGAAGAAGACAAAACAAGGTTGTTTATTGAATAAGAGATCTGAAGTAAGTGTAGGCATGGCAACAGACCAGCAAGTCATGCAAAAAAGAAAAAGTAACTTGTGTGAGGTGCATTGCAGTTTAGCTATCCGGGGGATGCACAAGCAGGAAACACAGTGTAGTAGCTTAAGTGCAAAATTATTATACTTATCAAAATATATTTGCACGGTTTACTTCTGCGTAACCCAATCTCTGTACTAAAGTTTACTTTGGAAGAAATCGAGTGCCCCCACCCCCATCCCCCCCAAAAAAGGGGCGGGGCACTCGATTTTATCCCTTTTTGACTTAATTATGATTAGATTGTTTCTGCATTGATGTATTGTCTGTGCTGGTATCAAAGTTCCCTAGTACAGGCAACCAGTCTGATACAAAGAGTTCCCCATCACCCTCACCTTCCACCAATCCAAAAGTTTGATGCACAATTCTTTAAAATGACACTAAATGTCCAAATAAATTCAAAATAGTTTGACATAGTCAGTCACCATAAAATATACTAATTATTGTACATATGTGACGCGTTACATCAAAAGGTACAAGTTGTCTACCTTTGACAAAATTGAGATTTCTGTGTTACTTTAAAGAGAATAAATTAAGCTTTAAAATGATACCTTGCTTGTGAAAATTGAAGTTTAAATTTTGAAGATATGGTGAATAAAGATGACAATTTTCTTATTATTTTCTTTATAATTTACGATCTTTATTTGCCTGTATCTCAAAATTTGCTTGGCCGAGAACTTGTACCTTTTGATGTAACGCGTCACATATGTTTGTTAATATACTGATTATTGTACATATGTTTGTTCCCATGCAGATTAAAATTTTGGTCATGTTGTGAAAGAAGAACAACCGATTTCAACAATTTTCTAAATCAAGAAGGTTGCACCACAGCTGAACATATATGGATATTATCAGACGATGCCGCTAAAAAGCTGGTCACTTGTAGGTAAGTCATGGTTCAACACCACAAAATAGCTCCCCATTGACTTACTATACAAAATGGCTTCCCATATACATCTGAGAACTCATTAATAAAGCAACTGGTTTCTTCCACACTGGCTTTTTCTAATTGATTATATGAAAAATGTACACCATCAAGGCTAAATTTTCAAGATACGTTGCGTTGAAGGTATTACCGCCCACATCACTGATGGCCATATTTTTTTATTTCCAGAATCCCATGAATTTTTGGGAAAAGCCTTATGGTGGATTCAGAGTCTGTCGATATGCATCGATCAGGCCCATCGTCGCGCAGTCTTTAACATGCGCTATTCCTTGTGCATAGCGCGTGTAAAGACTGCGCGTCGATGGACATCGATCGATGCATATCGTCAAGACTCTGAATATACCATTACAATTTTACCAAAGTACTCTGGATATCAAAAAGGGTATCAGAACAACTTTAAATAAACTTAACTCCATGATTAGAACAAAATATACACCAAACATATTGTTTATTTAGTGTAGTGGACCCTCATGCATCAAGATATATTTTCATGTTATACTTTAATCTTCATTTAATAGGTGGTCCGACAGTGAATTGATACAGAGAATGTATACATAGCTGAATGCAGCTTAACTGACACAACATGGGTTGTACATGTGGCATCAGTATCTATAATGCGTAGGATTTATGTTTATTGTGTGGATGATGAAAAGTCTCACAATTCCGGCCTTTTGTGATGATCAAAGTATAAAATAATGACTGAAAAGTCTGAAAAGCTCATAGTCATAACTTGAAAACGAATGGTTGCAATCAAGTGAAACTTTCAGTATGCATTTTCGTTGTACTCTTTTTATTTCATCAAACTTTGTTGAGGTTTAAATCATATCAGAATCATCATGAATCACACCTTTAATGACCATGGACTTGTCATGGTTCATGATCTATTCATAATCATGCAGTATGACTATGTAATCTAAAACGTTTGCCTAACTCACAGACATGAGTTATATGCCATTATCATTTTTCTGTGTAGCACATTTTCAAGATCATTTTTATCTACTCATATTACGTACCATTCAAAGAGTTAATTTATTCTAAAATCTGAATTTTGTCAGAAGTTTAGTCTGGTCATGCATGAGTTTAGAACCATGATCATGACGATGATTCATTATAGTAGAAATTCATTAGAGGGTCCTAATCTTGCATTGAAACCTACTTTTGATTATCCTAAATCTGGCACTAAGGTTGAATTTGAATTGGCTTCATGAATCCTAGTCTATAAGTTCTCTCAAAATTGCCTCAGAATTTGTTTCCATTAAGAAACAATAAGACATAAGACATAATTTATTTCTTCCAC
>JXSR01S001493.1:10268-26324 GCA_000969725.1 Ophiothrix spiculata
ATCGATTTGAACATACTGATTCGAGACTATTGACCTCTGTAATGTTTAAATTGAGTGGTCACTAGATGAGGGCAGTCTATAGATATAAAAGAAAACACAAGATCGTAACATATGTGAGCGGAAATAGATACCCTTTTTATTCTAATAAATGAAAACATCTCTGTGTTTAAATAAATGGGAAAGCGGCATGAAAAAACATTGATATTCCTGAAAAAGTGTTGGATTTTCCTTTGTAATTTTTGTAATTTCAAGGAAGTTTTTACATTGTGGTTGAATTTAATCACTCTGTAACACGGAATTATTTCTTGGCGGAGATAGAATTGATGGATGTTAATTGATGCAAGTTGACAAAGATGATCAATATCTTGGTCTAGTGCAATACATCATTCTTGTCAAGGAGAATGATGTAAAAACAAACTTTGTATCCCCAGGCATGATTAAAGGCTAGATAGACTTTGTCATTTCTGTAGTCATTTTCATTCAGAATTTTTCTCATGGTGTTGAATTTTCACCACTATGTTCGAGTTTTTTTCACAAGACTTTTTGGTCAATAATACATTTTTAAAATCTGCTTGTTCTCTTTAATCTGTTTTAGTCAAGAACATATAACTTATATATGTGTTAGACAAATGTTTAAATCTTAAGTGCATAAGGGGGGGGGGGGGGGGGTCCATATAAACCCATTATTTTGTTTTTCGTGCGAAAAATTCAAATCGGTCGTGTCGTTTTTGAGATAATTAGCATAAACTGGTGTCGCAATTTAAATTTTGTTTTGTTCCTAAAAACGTAACGAAACAACTTTTTTAAAATTTTCAAGCAATGTATTTATACTTATGATCTACTATTATGAGCCAATTTTCATTTAAAAATTCCTTTGAGAAAGCAGTTTTCCAATTTTTGGCAGGACATTTTTCGGGAAAAATGAAAATTTGACAAGAATTAGATATCTGGCCGCCATTTTGAAACGGAATGACGTTTTTTAATGTGTTTGTTTCATGTAAATTATAATCAGTTGGTGTATCACTGTGTATAGTTTTTAATATACATAATGTGGAGAACATTGTTTTTAAAGCGATTAAAATCATGGACCCCCCCCCCCCCTTTATTTTGAACTTCCCTGGTCAGCGCCCGGGTCAGCGCATGACTGTTACGTTTCTGCCTTGTTAACAACAGGAAGTGAGGAAGCCCCATACTGGTGGATCCCATGCTATAAGCTTTATAACATCGCTACTGATCGCTACTTCGTCGTACATACTACTTCAGTACTGTACTCAGTTGTAATTCTGTTTTGCATTGTAATTCTGTTTTGCAGTGCTTAAAGGGACAGCTGAAAAAATGCTTCTGTTTGACATCATTACAAAGTATATACTTTATATTCCACAAATCAAAAAACCCTAGATCAATAAATCATTCAGAAAAAAAGTTATGGCCAAAACAATATGACCCATCAACCCCCATTTCCTGTCATTTTATTGAGTTAATCGGCCTAAATTACAATTGGGCTCATTGACGTATGACGTCATTCAGGTTACTGCATCTTGTATTGACTGAAACAGCTGATGTGTATTCACGTGTCTTCGTATAGTGACAGGTGGTGTTGAGTTTATTTTGATCAAAGTTATCGCTGATTTCTGCTGGAATTTTGCACAATGAGTGACTATGAAGACAGTGACATTGACATTGAATGTGAAAGTTGTGATTCATCAATAGAAGATGTAGAGGATGAAGGGGAAATTGATGAAAACGCGGGTGAAAACAACGATGATTTACCCGGTGTATTGCCCATAGCAGTCCGTGGCCGCGAGCCCTATGAATTTGAGCCAATGCGTGAAATTGGAGATGGAAATGATGACATGGATGATTTACAGGAAGAAATTAACTATGAAGCACGGCTACAGAATAGAGAATGGTAAATAGAAAATATTTTTATCGCGTTTGACAAAAAATATGTGTAAATGAGCCCTGGGAAACGAGCTTACCCCTTCCGATTTTGTACTGTACAATGTACTCTAGCGATCTCGCTGCATCAAACTCGGATCATGCTCATGTTCTTTCGCAGTTATTTCTCCCATTTTCTGTCTAGATTATAGTCAAATTGTCAGCACTTTCCATCTTATCTATTTCACTATCTATCATAGTCATAATTTTAATAATGATTCCGATGTTTTTCCTTGGTTTTTGTGACACATAGTCGACCAGCACAAACACCAAGCTCAACCAAATTCGTCTTCGCTACTTTCCAATATGGCGCAGGCGGTACAAGTAAATGATACTTCCGCCACGGCATTTGCTCAAAATATTCCCTTTCTTCTTATTATTCTCTAGTGTCGTTGTAAACCTATACCCATATGTTAAATGTGAGCAACAAAATAAATATATTATCTTGTTCAAACTTTCTCAATTATTTCTAAATGTCATGGCAAACTGACCGTCGATCGCCATCACAACCAGATATCACATCGCCAACTGTTTGTTTACATCCAAGCCAGATAACTTCTCCATCTAGGAATTGAACTTACTCTCAAACTATTTTTCCTCGTGGGTCTGATTTCAACACGAACTGTTATTGTATTTATTAGATCCAAGTCTTCACAGTAACAAAATCTTAATTTTTACTTTCATTTGCGTTTTTAGGTGTTTATGTGGAGAATGTCAGGTTCTTCGGCATTTCAAGGGGATAGAGTGCAGATGTTGCCAAGAGATAGACGAAGTGAGGGCAAGAGTTGAAGAGGCGGACCAGAGGTGCATAACGCATATAGAGGATTTCTATCCAACGTTCCTGAACCAGCTTACATTATATCTGGCCTGGGGAAATTACACTGACAGATACCGGAGAGACGCCAGGGCTTTTAATGACAGGGGCAATGAGTAAGTACGCAAAATGAAGAAAATGTAATTTTTAGCAGAGTGCAAAACCATAGCAAAATTTTCAATATTGGTATAATTTGTCATCTTTTCGACATAGCTTTTACACACAATAATCAATACTACACTATTCAGTCAATTTTTACAACTCTGGACAATTTACAGGGCATTTGATTACAAGAAAGCAGTCTTTCAAAACATGTTGTTAAAAAAAAATTGTATAAATTTACAATTTGGATCAATGACCAGGGACTCATTGTATAAAAATTTGAATTGAGCGTACTTTTGACTGTTCAAAGAATAAAATGGGTTGATACAATGTTGATTTATGTTTTATTTATGATTTACGCTAGATTCAATCAAGCGTACTTTTGCTGGATTCAAACGTACGCTGGGTTCAATCAAATGTACCCTTGATTCAAACGTACGCTTAATTCAAACGTATGATTGATTCAATTGAACCTTTATGGAATGGACCCCAGATTTTTTGACCAATGAGCGATGACCTCAATATTACCATGAAACATCCTCAATTTATCTTTCCCCATTTCTTTTTTTTTTCTCAGGAAGTATCGGTATGTGGCATATCGGCAGTTGGTCCGTTACTGTTGGGGATGGCTTGGCAGACACGTTAGAGTTGTCCTTCCAGCCTGCGCTCATGCTCTGATTGATAACACTTATCCTGATGGAGATGGCAATTATAGAGGCACCATTTTGCAAATGGAAGTGGACTGATCATCTTTGTAAAAACAAACTGCATGGAACACAAGTTTTTTAAAAATATCTTGTCTTTTTAATCAGCAAATCTCAACATGAACTATAAAAATACAGACAATATCAGGCAATGATAAGTTTTTAATCCTTTACATACCACTATCAAGAAAGACGAGTCATTCATGAAGCATCTTTTCACACTTTTGTTCAAAAAAGGCAGGGTGTACAGTTCATATATAAAACTCATTATCAGATCATGATCATTAAATATTCTAGTTGAAATGCTGCAAAGATACTGGAAATTAAAGTAATGTAGAATTTTATGAAAAAATTTCGAAAAATCTCGCTTGTTTTCTGCAAACATACTGGATTGAAAAGTCGTTAATCAAAGTAATATAGATTATGTAAGAAAATTCCAAAAATCTGACTTTGTTTTCCTCGTGGCTTTGACAAAACATACAGACAATAAAACTGTCCGAAATGTGTGTGAAAATAAGCGAGTTTTCTTTTTAGAAATTTTATGAAAAATAAATTTTCCCAAACTGATCTTTTGAGCAAATTTCAAGCCAGCTGTAAATTAATACCGTAAATAAAGTAAATAACAAACATTTGTTTTATTGTAAATCATTCATTAACTTTGTTATATTCTACAAAAGCAATGTTTACTTTCATGTGATTGAATTTAGTAGTTGTATTGATGAAAAAATAAAAGAGCTGAAAATTGCTAGGTTGATACATATTTCTTGTGTTAATCAACTTTCTAATTAAATCCACCACCAATTATTTAAAATACAAATGAAAATCTACAATTGCTTCATACACAATGAATAAATTTTGGAGTATTTCCAACATAGATTTACATGGGAGATACAAGGCATGCCGCCATTTTTATTTCGGCATGGAGACAAAATTTGGGGTATTTGGGTTTTGCCGATAGCTTGCCGATGATGCATCGCACCTTGTCATAATGCGCGAATACTGAAACACGCACGCAAGTATTATTTGCGCAGGTTGTCTCTACGCGTAACCTAGTCTCGGCACTCAGAGTTGATTTTGCCTGGAACCGAATACCCCCAATTTGAGCTCCATGGCTGACGACGCCATTACACGGGCTGGTACACAAAGCCTGGTATCTCCCCTTTAAATCTATGATTTCCACAAAATGATGATACAGTAGAAACTCATTATAACAAAATCTGCTATAGGAAAAACCCTGTTAAAAGGATCACTTTTTCTGTACCATTTTAACCAATTTTTATAACACAATTTTGGATATAAAAGGTACAGTGGAACCTCGTTAACACAAAATCTCTTAACACAAAATGTTTGTTGGGTCCCCAGTAATGATTTCCTATGTGAAATCAGTTTGTTAACACAAAATCCTGATAACACAAACTAAACTCATTGACCCCAGTGATTTTGTGTTACGAGGTTCCACTGTAATTTGCTTGTCCCCAGCAACTTCGTTATAAAGGGTTTTCACTGTACATGTATAATCTTCTGAATGCTGTCCATAGCAGTTAGTACAAGTATTGTACCCACACATAGCTTTAGATTAGACATATGAAAAATGTCAAGGACTAAGCAACACAAACATTTCAGAATTAGCAATTTATTACAGCTTGTCCTAGTGCAAGGTTTCCAGTGATTACTGTAAAAGCAAATATTTTTCACGCTCAGTAATTTTTGCGCAAGGCTAATTTTGATTTTGTATCATTTTGCGCCTGTGATTTTTTTAACATGTGGCAGTAAATACAAACCAATTTTCGTGCTTCCATTTTTTTTCGTACAGTATCATTGTAGCACTTAATTCTTGCATATATTTTATCAACCACAAGTGGAAACGACTTGTATCCCTTCCTATATACTGTAAAGCATAAGAGTAAATTTTTCTATTTTGGAAAAGAACCATCTCTCCAATCGGCTTTGGGAAATCATTGACCTGATTAACAAGCAGTGCAACTGAAAAATAAAGACTAGAGCTAAGCCATCTAGATTATTTCTAGCCCCAAGCAGTCCTAAATTGTAAAGCACTGTGTATTTAACGTCCAAATCAATGCAACACTGATTGCTCAGACAGGAGTTCCTTCATCATTACGTGCAGTGGCAAATCTTCCCCGCTCCAGGTGCTCTTGTATTGCTTCCTCTTTGTCAGGATGCTCAAATCTGCTACACATAGGCTCTACTGGCTGGAGCTCAGGCTGGGTATGTCTTGCATCTTTGTCACCATTCTTCATCAATGTTACAAAACTTGCCATAAGAATGTCAACGTATCCTGAAAAAGAAATAAGAATAATTCATTGCAAGTTTCCATTGAATTGTATCAAGGATGAGCCATACAATACAGTATATTCGTGCTACATTTATTGTTGCACTTTTGGGCCCCAAACACTTGTAACATGAAAATTGTATACACGTTAAAAAAACAGGAGCAAATTGAAACACACATATTGTTCATGATTGGCTGTGCGCAAAAATTACTGGCATTTACAAACTTGTGTCTATTGATGTGAGCAGAACGAATAGATGTACCTGAAATTGTAGTGATTAAAGGGGCAACCCATGATCCACTTTGCATCCTCCACGCCACCGCTATAAAGAATCCTTGGCTGGTGTGAATGTCATGAACCCCAAACCATTCTTTAAAACGTCACATCAAAATCATTAGTTGCACCCTTCACCTCATCAGCAAGTTGTTCAGTTTTCTTAGTATTTTTACCAGTACTGATTTCTACTCCATTTTTAAAGTTATTTCAAACCCAGATACCTTATTGAGCATAATGTGGTTTTACATACCATAGGTAATTCCAGTTAGCACCTTCCTAACAGTGTAGCCACCAGCTTTCTGCTTGGGGTATGAGATTTTGTATCGAAGTGACCCATCGGCATTTACAGCCTGATCACGAGACCCATTTTCATTCCAGTGGAGGACAGCCAGATAAGACCTGTAAAAATGTAAATGTAAAGAATGCATTTAGTCATTTTGTGTTTGTACTTTATCATTTGATAGACGGTGCAACTTCAGGCATTTGAACTAAACCGGAGGTGCAACTTATCTTTAGTTTGGTTCATTGTAAAACTGAACTTGAAAGGGAAATGAAATGGAAAAGGTGCCTGTCAAAATTAATATACAATAGATTTTCTGCAAGTGTAGCAAGGGGCACAGTTTAAATTAGCTTCCAAAAAACTGAAAGGGACTTATTGACACACCAGACAGCCAATTTTAGCTATTCATCCTTCATGCACTAATATGCTAATATTAAATTGTACAACATTGTCCTCGTGTAAATGTGACAATGATGCAAGGCACCAAAATATTGTTTTGTGTATCTCAAAAATAGTTGTTTGCACTCGGAACAAGATCAGGACCTTTTATGTTTTTCTTACGACTTGTGCTAATTGAAAGTTTTAACCATTGTGTCAGCACTGTAAATAAGAAAAGAAATTAGCCATGATCATTTTGTAGTCCAACTTACCTGCACTTCATGCCAGTATACGAGTAAGCTAACAGTTTTGGTGCCCACATGCACATTACTCCATGAAATGCTTCCACGTTGCTTGTTTGCTCAAGTGGTGACATCTGCTTGAGAGCTCTTGTTAGATGTGGCTTACAGATAACTTCGGTTATCTTGTCATACACCTTTGAGTCTGAAATTATAAAGAAATGTAATGTTTTTCAGTTATTGTAACTAAATGAGGAGAATGTTGTCGTCAAATACTGTATAAGTGGTATTTTTCGCGCTACATTTATTTTCGAGCTTTTCGCGCAAAATGAGATTAGCGCGAAAATAAATGTACCGCGAAAATTAATGTGGAGTTGTTGCAAATGGAATTCTATACTCGCGACAATGTTTAATGCGCGAAAATAAAAACATGCGAAATGGCCCAAAATTGACTGAGCGCGAAAATTACTGAGCGTGGAAATATTGGCGTTTACAGTATGAGCACATGACTTTTATGAAAATAGAATTTTAATCCCTGTATGAGCCTAAGCCTAACCTCCTAAGAATTGGTGGTTTCCATCAGGGCTCGAACCAGTGAACTCTTTCATCCCAATCCCATGTCCAACTATACCAAGCCACCTGGGGGGGGGGGGGGGGCTGCATGGGCAGCGATTTCACGCCCATACCGGTCCCCTTGCTATGATGTATTCTTACTTGGGGGGATTTTCTCTTGTAACCTTTGGGAGCTTTAGGGTTAATGTGATAAACACCACCATGGATTGTTTTTATGGAGGGGGATCAGCTAATCTCCATAAATTCAAACACATGGAATTGGAAATTAGAGGGATAGGCCATTCAGTAAATGTGAACAAACACATTACCTTCATTCATCCATCTCCTTGGCTCACCACTAAGATCGCCATGCTGACACTGGTCAAAGTCGTCATGCTCACCATGTCCAGAGTGCTTATTGATGAGATGATTTTGCAGTGAGTGAAACTTGGCAGCCATAAGTTGTCCATCACCACTAGGAGTAGAGGAAGCTGACCAGTAAAGATGATTCACAATACTCTTCTGCCATAAACTCGCTTCATCGCAATCCTTCAATTTAGAAATCGCCGTCAACTGCTTCTTCACACCTGAAACATGACATTCATTGAAAATAATAATTTACACATAGCTCCATATAACATTGAGGGATGAGCATCAAAAGACCAATTGAGAGCTTGTGCGGTCTATTGATGTTGGATTTAATTTGTGTACACACTCGTACATTTTTGAGGTTGTGGCTTTATTTAAAATCTATCAACTATCATAGTGGAGCAGCGCAGAACTCTGAACCAGGAAGTCATGAGTTCGAGCCCGCTATAGTATTTATCATTGGTTGCTCCATCGACATGAACACTTTTGGGAGCTGTTGGGATAAATTACAATACAAGTGCTCATACGTTAAGCACCAAAGTGGCCTTGGCTGCAGTCAAACTCTTGTTGACAACAAAATGGTTTTGATGATTCATAATAACAGTGCCATTAAATTGCCAGTGTAATGAACAACTTTGGGTGGATACCAGCAATTACTACAATCTTGTGTCTTTTGATATCAGACCTCTCATAAAATACCGAAATTTTATATGTGCTTTACACAAGGTTGGCAAAAATCATGATTTAAAAAAAAAATCATGATTTAAATCGTGATGATTTTTTCAATTTAACCATGATTAAAATCAGCCTAATTTAAATCGGCCAACCCTGGCTTTACATGTTTTTAACTTACTCTTTGCAATGTGCCACACATCAAATTGATGAGTCACTTTAGGATGATTGTCCCTCAGCCATTTTGTAATGCTTGGATGCCTGTCAGTGATGATCGTACCAATAGTCAAACCCTGGTCCAGCAAAAAGGCAATGCTTCGCTTCAGGCCTTCCAACTCCATTTGGTTAGAATTCTGTACTTCATTTGTCTGTAATAACAGATACGTGAAAAAACATTATTGGCAATTACTGAGGTGTATGGTAGGAATGTGAACAATTTCAATGAACATACAGTACGGTTTATTTTTTCCTTAGTTTTATGTTCTGCATACAAATTAAAAGGTATAGTTTTAGCCATATTATACAAGCTGTTTATGATGCCATTGCTGATACTATGCAGTAGATACTGAATATCAAGTAAGTGATAAGCTTGAAAAGTCTTTCAAAAACTCACAAGACAGATGTCAATATAAATCATCCCAAAAATAGCACATGATTCCTGCGGGTAATCGGAAAATTTTAAAAGTGTCTCTATCAGTGGTTTCTATACACCTTTTTTCAAGTAGTAATGTACATGACATGTATCATTAAAGTTTTCATGAAAATACTGGATTTGTGATACCTGCCTCCTGTAGGCTTTTCAAGTATTACCAATTTTACCAATCATATTGTCAAAATCATCTAAAATGGTGTAATTGTTCTCAATATTTACATGTTCATAGTCTTCTCTCTTGTCTTTAGGTCAAGGTCAGATTTGGGGATTGCTAGCAAGTGGCTGATTTCATCTCAATTCTGATCTTACCTGTACTAGCTGTATATCCACAACCTTTCCACAAGTGAGATCCATGAACGTGTACGTCCCATACTTTGCACTATGTCCTGGTGAATCGCATCGACCATCACCCCCAAGAATTAGTGGTTGTCCACGCCTTTTCAGTTCTTCGATTATTTCCAGTTGTTTTTGTTTGAAAGCCCTGACAACTGCTACTTGTAAGTAGAGTTTCTGATGATTTAAAAATGTATCTTGGCTTATTGCCTTCACTTTCATGTGACGTAATACCCTCAAAACTTTCGTTGGGCTTGCCCCAGCAAACAGGATCGCTGATGAAAGTATTGCATTGCCTGCCGGTACGTTTCCAATATACGGTTGGCTTTTCCAAACTCGCTGGAAGTCACAAAGAGTGCATTCTTGTTTCACCACTAAGAGGGATCCGTGGGTTTGGGACTGCACTTTAGTAATGTTGCACGGCGCACCACAATTTCTCCCTGGACACAATTTCAACAGCTCCATTAAATTGTCTTCAAAAACTATATATTTGGGTTGATTCTCAGCAGATTCCTCTTCAGGTCTGAAAGAGAAAAGTCACAAATATTATCTGTTAATAAATTTAATAGGCTTATTTAGACCATTCCCAACATGATTGTTCTATGTTCACCACTGTGGAATTTTGATATTCATAACAAGATTAAGTGATAGTGATGCATTGAGACTATTGACATGCAGATACGTATGCTATTAGTTGTGATCGTGTTATGAGTGCCGATAACACGAAGCGGTAAATTTATGCCAATTATAGACGTAGTCGATAAAATTTGCCCAACTTTTAAAACAAAATTTAAGTAAATGTGTTTGGGCTTGGTAATCATTCATTTTACAGCAAAAATACTTCAAATGGTGGTTGTCAACTATATACAAGAATTTACCTTGTAAATAGCACAAAGGACCTACAATGTACCTTTCTTCTGTTTCGTGTCAACAGTGAAAAGTTGAAATCATGAACTAACTTTAGCAACAAAATTTAATTTGGAGACAATGCAATCTCAATATGCAAAGGATATCTAGAAATATGCAATATTCATTTCCACTCAGTGCATATGTGCAAGTTGCAATTGATTATTATTGAGCGATGCTTTGATTTATCATGTTAAAGACAAATATTTTTAAAAAGTAGATGGATTTGAACTCACAAGTATTGATCTTCTTGGTCAGAATCGCTATCCTCCTCTTCAGGTGGCATTTCCCAATCAGGATCTTTGGACGGGTCTTCTTCATCATCAGACATGTCAGAAATATCTTCTTCTTCAATGTTCTGTACATCAGCACTAGCTGATACCTTCTTGTTCTGGTGCTCATAGTTATATGCTGGTGCTTCATCGGACTGTCCAAGTTGGCAAGTACAAGCACACATGCATTTTCTGTCAGGTTCCTGTGCTGGCTGTTGTTGCGGCGTCTGGGTTGCTGAAAAATTAATCAAGAGTTGTTGTTTATTATTAAAAAATGTCAGATTGTTCTAAAATATATTGACATAGGACAGGTGCAAAATAAAAAAGTGTACATAGAACCGATCAGTAAGTATCTAAAAACCAGGGGTTCTCAATCTCACTAAATCTAGTAAATCTAACCAAGAAAGAATTGTACGTTAAAGCACCAAATGCGTGTTTTTAGCATCAATCATGCCAAGATACCAGGATGTGTACGTTAGGCCGGGGCAACAAGTTATCATTAATCTCAGCTACAGCACTAGTCTGCTACATGTGTAGAAGTCAAAGTGCCAAATTTGGCACAAGTATTAAAAATTGATGACATGAACTTTAGTTTAACAATTTCAAACATGTTTTCTGAGAATTTCAGCGTTTTCTGTTTTCCATAAATTCTGTGATTTTGCACAAATGAAATTGTGACATGCAAAACCTGCCATTTTACTGTCCGATTGCAGAGGATTTTACAGTCAATTCCATTGTAAATGGTCGCAAGATAAAACATAATGTAACAACCTCCATACAATTTACAATACATTTTCACTGAAGAGTTAATTTGAGATCGCATCTCAGGCCTAGGAATTTAACGAAAATCCAGGAATCCATTCTCGCACAGATTCTCCCAAAAAGGATTTTGCAAGAATCAAAATAGATATATACGAGAATCCAATAAGATTCTCCCAATAATGAACAAATTTCTAGCCCTGCATCTCCAGTTAACAATGAATTTTGTAAAATATTTGTATTTCATGTGTGAACCTACCTTTGGAAATTCCTTTATACTTGAATTGTACCTTCTTGTGCTTAGTTGGTATGCTTTTTGGTTCAGACAGTCTTTTGTCACTCTGGGTTTGCTGATGTCTGAAATTTGGCTGTAAGAAGAAACAAGGAATTACATAAATTAACATAGGCCTATTTGATTCTGAAAAGGGCAACCGATGAAAATCTGGTAACTTGGGGATTAAAAGCAAATATGTTTTAAATGAATGATTATTAGTGCAGTAGTTTGAAAGTTCACGAAAATGAAGAGAATTATTTCCAATTTAATGTATTACTTCGTTGTTGTAGGTGTGAACAAGTTTGAAATCAA
Source organism: Ophiothrix spiculata (assembly GCA_000969725.1). Taxonomy (NCBI): domain Eukaryota; kingdom Metazoa; phylum Echinodermata; class Ophiuroidea; order Amphilepidida; family Ophiotrichidae; genus Ophiothrix; species Ophiothrix spiculata. The sequence goes on from JXSR01S001493.1 coordinate 22,392, forward strand.
TACTTGAAATGTCCTGATCTTGATAACTTCTAAAATGTGAAAACAAAACGGTAATCCATATAAAGTGATCACAGAACTACTTTTTTTTTGCATGACAAATAAAACTATAACTGTTTTGAATAAATTTCGGACATGAACTGACAATTTGAACACAGGCAACGTGTATCCACAAGCAGTGACAGGCACAGGACATTGGAAAGTATGCAACGTCACGCATGGAAAACGTTTGCGTAAATTGCACTCGCAATACTGTGACGCAAGGTTTTGAATTTTCATGTCTGAAAATTATTTGAAACAATAGTCATCTCCGAATGCACACACTCATTTTTTTTTTATCATGAATCAAGTAAAGATCACGAGCAAATAATTTTGTACTATTTGGCATTCTAGTTTCTTACAGAAAAGTAAACTATAAAAAAGTTACCAACATAAATATTAATTACCTCAGTTTGCGTAGCCATAACATGTGGATTGGAACAGTCTGGTACTTGGCAGTCCTCTTCTGTATGCTTTGGTACACTTGCAATTATTGCAGCTTCCATGGCAAGTCTCTCCTATATAAAAAAAATGAGAAATGAAAAACACCAGGGCGTAAGAAAAAAATCATTTTTATGTAAACAAACACTAAAATTTTTATTTATAAATACATGATCAAAGTCTCTTTAATACGTATTTTGATTTCTTGTGTAGATGCTAATTGGTATCGTTTACAAAAACACACGAGTAATTTAACAAAAGGTGATTTGTCGCCCCCCCCCCCAAAAAAGGGGGGGTCTTTTGCTCACACCCCCCCCAAAAAAATTCCCCTTTTATTGATAATTTTGACAAAGGAAAAAAAGTACAAATTTTGCACGCTTCACGCACAATATACTATTATACTTATTTCACACTATTTTATTTAAAAATAGGCGCTTCTTGCTTAACCAAAACAAAGAAATTTGTCAAAAAACATTTTGAGCGCTATGGCTATGCGCGCATTAAATTTTTGGCTCAACAATTTTTTGCCCACTACACGAGAATTAATATTTTGAAATTTATCTTGCAACCACCCCCCCTCCCCCGATGAATTGCTGGTGCCGCCATTGTACATGTAGTCACTTCAAGTTCCAAAGTACCGGAAAACAAATACAATGAATGTACAAAACTTTTGAAAATGCTCAAACTTCAAAGTACAACACATGTAGACCGAGTCTAGCTAAAATATTTTTGTTTACCACATGTCATGGAAAAATACGATTCTACTTACTGCACATGCAGATAGTGATTTTTTTCGTTTTTGGTTAGATGATCAAGTGTACATTCTTGTCAATGAAAGTTTTCTCCTCCCTGTTTGAATGAAGGTCAAATTGTTTTGACCTTTTTCAAATTTCTGACTTGAAATCATAACTTTGAACTTTAAAAATCTTGCCAAATGTTCTCGATGATTCTCTCAGGCCTATAGATCATTAGATGGATACACCGAAAGGCCTGTGTTGAGGCTAGACCATGTAGACACGACTCTAGTCCAAGTTTCAGTCTAGTCCCACGCAATTCATTGGCTTTGCTCGCAAGCCATAAAAAAAATTAAATTGTAAAGTTGGAAAAAAAAAAATCTTACCTTTTCCAAAGTTAGCATGCTACTTCGCCTCTTTTGTTTCTTCTTCGGCTCATGATTTTTTGCCGAGTTGTTGTTGGGTCTCTTTAGCAGGACGACTTGCGTTGAGTCTTCTTTGGCAGTCTTCACAACAGAGGACATAATGGGCGGAATATATACAATTGGCTCTTTATCTTCCAACTTCGTGTTTCGCCAATCAATAGCAAGCGCATCATCACGAGTATCGTAAGATTCTGGCTTCTTGAAATGCGGTTCTGTTGATGCCTTTAGTGTGGGAAAGGCAGAGCTCGTTAGCTCTGGCAAGTACTTCCTGTGTCCACTCATGAACTGTGCTTTCTGTGAAGCATTGAAGCACTCTTCTTCGAAATGTCCATCACAAACATAACATGTCTCCGCATTCTTGTTAAAATTTCTCCTCGTGCTCTCGATAAACTTGAACCACTTGTTCTTGACTTTCTCGTCTTTCATTTTTTGCACTGTGTACACTGCGTAGCCAAGAAATGGCGTGTTGGAACAACCACCAACAACACATCTCCTACCACCTTTTGGTGGCATGATTGTCAGCTAAATATCCAGCAGAACGTTTCCACAACAATGTAAAATGCTTAAACTAAATTCCGATGTATATTAGAAGAAAATATCACTCAAAATAAAACAGAAATTGGCCACAAAATATACGAGTAATTTTTGGAACGGAGCTAGCAACAACAAACATTCGATGAAACCCCGCGAAAGTTGACATTGTTTCTATACATATTCGAGGAAAGTTTTTCGTTTTTATCAAGCCATGAAATATTTTGAGTGATTTTTGCATAAAAACATTTTGTTTTGTTATCAAATTATTTAATATTACGCATTTATTCGTTTTTGTAATAGTTAATACGAAAAATATGTTCGAAAATGAACACATTTATCAATCATATTTCAAAACACCTACAACCTGGCAATACTGCGCGGCCGTCTGAATTTTCGCCGATTTCATACCTAACCTGAATTACGTATAGTGTTGCCATATCCTTTTTTTCAGAATTTCTTTGGGCGGATTTTTGGGCGCGTGCGGTTTTTTGCCTTTTTAGGGTGGAATTAAACATTTTATACTGATTTTTATTAAAGATATCAAATCTAGAAGCTGAAACCTTTGATTTGGTACCAAACATAAGCATTTTTTCAGCTGTCCCTTTAAGTTCGAGAGCATCAAACAAAATGTTCTTACGACCATATTCTTGCATCGCTTGTTCGTTATCATTTGCACATTTTCAACTTTATAGGAATCACGTTAAACGACACAGAAGGCCATCTCATAATTCCCGTCCGGCAAGTAAGCTTAAGCTTTCCTGGACTCACCTCGCCAAGACTGAACATGGCCAAGGTGAGTCTGTAAATACCATTTACAAGATGGCGCCGAACGAGACATCATGTCAATATAAGTATCGTGGTAAATTCTCGTCAACTGCAACTAACAAGACCATTCACGAATGGACACACACTAAAGAGAAACCGTATCAATGTAAATACTGTGACAAAAGTTTCTCGGCGGCAAATATGAGGAAACTTCACGAAAGGATACACACACAAGATAAACAGCATCAATGTTCTTATTGCGACAAACGCTTTGTGACTTCAAGTGAAAAGAAGATTCATGAGAGGACACACACTAAAGAGAAACCTTATCAATGTAACTATTGTGACAGACTTTTCGCCCAAATAAGTACCAGGACCACTCACGAAAGGACACACACTAAAGAGAAACCGTATCAATGTAACTATTGTCACAGACGTTTCGCCCAAATATATACCAGGGCCATTCACGAGAGGACCCACACTAAAGAGAAACCATATCAATGCAGTTATTGTGACAAATGTTTCGCACAAATGTATACGAGGACCACTCACGAGAGGACACACACTAAACAGAGACCATATCGATGCAGTTATTGTGACAAATATTTCGCAGACGCAAGGGCCAGGACATGCCATGAAAGAACACACACTAAAGAGAAACCTTTTCAATGTAAATATTGTGAGAGATATTTCGCCCATTCAAATAGCAGGTCCATTCACGAGAGGACACATACAAACGAGAAACCATATCAATGCAATTATTGTGTCAAATGTTTCGCAGACCTAACTGGCAGGACTTATCACGAGAGGACACACACAAACGAGAAACCGTATCAATGTAACTATTGTGACAAACGTTTCGCCCAATCAGGTAGCAGGTCCACTCACGAGAGGATACACACCAAAGAGAAACCATATCAATGTAAATATTGTGACAAATGTTTTACAACAGCGTCACACAGAACCACCCACGAGAGGACGCATACTAAAGAGAAACC
>JXSR01S001493.1:30242-40450 GCA_000969725.1 Ophiothrix spiculata
ATAAATACACTGAAATTTGGAATATTTTCAACAATTTAATACATTTACTTTGTTTTAACACAGTTAAAACTCTTGTAAATATCTTAATTTTACCTTCTAGTTATACAAAAAACTTTGAGATACCGCTGTGAAATCCGCGCGAAATCCACTTGGCAAAAATAATTCCAAAGCGTTCCTTACGAACTCCAACGACGATTTATAGTCCAGCATTCACAAAGAAGCTCTGCTTGGCTTAGAAGCTGGATCCAATACACATGAATATTATCCTGTTGGATATAAATATAACACACAGTTTTTCCTCAACTCTCTATTAGTAATATATCGTTAATTCTCAAAAATATCTCCCATCTCCATCCAAAATATCACAAACTCCAATCTCCATCAAAAGTATCGCAAACTCCAATCATCTGCATAACTCCATCCAACAAAATCAAACTCCTCAAGCAGTTCTCAAGCTGTTCCAACCAAGTCGATTTCATATCTGCCCAAAATTCACTTTGCTTGGGCTCGTTTGTGACCGTCCACCCCAAAACAGCAGTAAATGCCAGCTCTAGCCATTTCACTTTTTCAATTATTTGCAAAGACCATGCTTTAAGGGGGGGGGGGGTACATTGGTCAACAGTCCGATTTTCAACGTCGATTTTCAACCATTTCCGCAATACCAGCCCATATGGATGATATACCACCACAAAGCCCATGACTTGGAAGTTTTGGAAAATGGTTGTCGTTTTAGTGTGGATGCTTTGGTAACCAGGCTAGGCCTCTGATTGGTCAAACATGGGAACAAACGTAACTCAAAAACCAAACATTGCAGTATTTTCAAACTTGGGAGGGTTGTACATAAGAACAATACGCAAAAAACCATGAAGCCGGAATTTTGATACGTTTGCCAAGGTAACCAGGAGCCGACCAATCAGGATATTCTTAACCGTGATTCAAATTTGAAAATAAATATTAAAAATCCGGCTCCATGGTTTTGTAGCATTTTCTTAGCCTAACACATTACACGTTACTTGCCTTAAACTTTTGTACCGCTGATTTTGACATTTCACCGGTAATAAATCATCCAATATTTAGTCAACATCCCACTAAGTTACCATTTTTCAATACCTTGGTGGACATGAACATGCCTTGAGGGCATCATTGTGTCCTTCACAACCCTCAAAGTAGACCACATGGTAGTGGGTGGGCTAAACATTGGATGATTTATTACCAGTGAAATGTCAAAATCAGCGGTACAAAAGTTTAAGGCAAGTAACGTGTAATGATCTGTGCTAAATTTCATGGCTGTACCATGTTTTGTTTTTGAGTTACGTTTGTTCCCGGTTGGCAAGTTTGCGCATTTTTCTATTTTGAGATATTAACGATGATTATAAAAATTCCACCATCTAGCATCTGATTGGTTCATGCAAACAATTGTCTATTTTTACAGAATGGGTAATAATACTAGATTGCAAAAACCAAATCACTCAGAAAAAAATCCCTTACTGTAGCAATCAAAGATCTCAATAACTAAGTTTCACTAATGAGATAATTAATCAATCAATAAAAGTTTCACATATCAAAATATAAAAATTACATTACATACCTGAGGGATTATGTTTAAAGGGAGATTAACGACTCCCTCTGATTTCAAAAGGACAATTTGGAGAGAATCCCTTATAACATTATTAAAAATAATATAATAGGACACTAATGTGTTATGTTCTGTTAAGACTCATTTTCAAAAGCTTGTTAAAATACAGTACTGTACTATAACCTATTTTTGTGTTATCATTTTTGAGAAAGTTAAGTTATTTGTTCCCTAGTTTCAATAGGAGTAACTCAAAAGTAAAATGTAAAAATCAAATAATGTACTTATGTTATAGCAGCCTTTCAAAGTAGCGACATTGAGGGAGACCAGCATGAAAACACACGCAATACAATATACTCATGAGAGTGTGTCGTAATATCTAAAAGGAAAAAAATGTTATATAAGAAAATAGAACTTACAAAGCTCATTTCGGGCTGTGAACAACCCTGCATTGATTTCAAGTAGCAACTGGAGCTTATTAACTGTGTCCCACCAGACATTCGAAAAAAGTGAGAAGTCATTTTTGGAATTCTCAATACGTCATGCCTGACATTAAACATTTTTATCAGTGCGCTTTAACACGGGTTTGTTGGCATCAAAAATGTTGTGTTTTTATTTTGTTTATTAATTCAATACTTGATTATGATGCAATATACGTAATTTAATATAAGTCATCATTTCAACTCAGACAAACAATATAATAGGGAAAGTTTGGCCTACTTTACGGTTGTCAAATGTCCCTGTCCCAATTATCATGCTAATGAAAAGCTTACAAAAGAATTTAAAACGTGTTAATGTGAAATAAGAATTACATTCTTTTGGGAATAAATATTGCCTACTTCAAGTATAAAAAACTGATATAGTTTACTATTGACAGAGAAATACGATCTTCCCAGATAATGTATAAGATAAATATTAAGCTTTAATTACTTTTCTGATCTCATGAAGTCACATCTTTTTTCTTTCTTTTTTCATTTATGTCGAACACAATATCATTGCATTAACGGTAGTACACAAAGGTATCAGAGCGACTAGTTGTCGCAAAGATTACTGTTCAGCTACTTTTTAAAGCAGGTAATCATGTCCAAAGACGGAATGTATTCAGCATGTTCAGGTAGAAAATTACAGATGCGGACTGCTGACGGAACAAAGGATATCTTGTTGTTAACTAGGATGGATAGATGTATTTGGATATTTATATAAGTCGTGCGATATAACAGGGCTTCTAAAAAGGGGATCCAACTAAAAATCTTCAAGGAACCAGCTGACAAAGCAGTTATGGACCTCTCGATAACACATTCGATGGAACGTCTCTTCGGGTTCCCAGTGGCTGAAATTGGTGAGAGACGAGGTCATCTTCAGGGAGGTCAATGATCCGGATACCACACCTTCAGGATATTTTCAAGGAGTGGGGGTGATTTTTCAAAAAGTGGACCTTTTGGTGGAAATATTTTCGTTTTAGTCGACCATAAACTAATAGTAATGTTTTTTTGACAAAGTGTCAAGCAAAAAAAAAAAAAAAAGGTTTTCAGTGCATTTTGTGTAGTATTTTATTAAGAAACGACCTACATTTAACTGTTTTGGTGCTTTAGGGTAGGGTTTCCTCTTTCAATTGACACCAAAATGACGCACAATGACATTTAACTAAGTTTGCTGAAAAAAGGCAATTCCAGAATTGGCCGGAATATTTCTTGCACATTTAATTTATGTTTAGATATTAAAAAACAACATGAGGAAAGAATATAAGAAGACGATCAACTCAACCAAACGACTTTTTAGAAAATAATATTTAAAACACAGAATATAGCTTACTTGTAAACATCATCCCTGGCAATTTCAGTTGCCAGTTGGGATCATTTTCTTGATCAAATAAAAAAGTATGTCACTCCTAAAGTATGACGCTCCCGTGAATTACCTGCAAATATTACATCAGTAGGGTTTTACTTGGATTTAATCTGAATATAAAAAGATGAAAGTAAAACAACCAATAGAATTCCCCACAATGTAACTGCGTGGCACACCAAGACACGGAGGTGCACTGAAAACTTTAACTAGTCAAGCCTGCTTGACTAGCTTGTAAACTAGTCAAGCCATTTGACTAACTTGCAAAACCTTGCTTGACGAGTCTGCCAGACTGAGAGCTTGACAAGCTTGACAGTACAAAAGAGCTTGACCAACTTCAAGTTGGTCAAGCTGGCTTGACTAGCTTAAGTTAGTCAGGCTGAGCACGGTCAGGTGGAGTCACTCTTAAACCTCTCTCTACAATATTGACGAATTAGCTATATATACATCGTGGATTAAGCTTAAAAGCTTGTTATCGTACATGCATGTGCACTGGCGTGCTCGACTAGCTTGCCTGACTAACGTTGCCTAGTCCCGCTTGTCTAACGTATCGTTAATCAAGTCTGCTTGACTAACGTTAAGTTTGTCAAGATGTGTACCGTCTGGACTAACTTAAAACTAGTCAGTAACTAGTCAAGCGACTAGCCTAAACTAGTCCAGCTTGCTGGACTAACGTCAAGCTGGTCAACAGACTAACTTAAAACTAGTCAAGCTAGTCACACTGACCAGTTTAGGTTTTCAGTGTGTAAGATTTTTTTTTCATAATTTGAAACAAAGTGTGTGTAGATGGGTAAGCTCAATTACTTCTAAGACTTGAATTGCTACAGTCATTATTATTTTACTTAACTCTTAAAGTTTTAAACCTCATTAAAGTTTCTGCAGGGTTGATTTGGGCAAATAATCTAATTCTATCATCGAGTAGTACCATCAAAGGGATACATATTTGCAGGTCTTTACTAAGAAGATGTAGATTTCTCCACCAAGTATTTTCCCGATGCATAAAGGGGCGGGGAACCCCTTTATCCTCGTCATTACACGGTTGCTTCGATTTCTCAAACAGTGCTTTTTTACCAGTTAGAAACAGGTTTACTGAGAACCTAACGAGATAGGCACGTGCATAATATCCGCAATATGTTTATCAAATAAGAGATTGGGTGTATGACGAAAAACATTTCAAATCAAAAACGACAATTGTCAATTAACCATAATGTACAAAATAGGTTACTTTTAGAGAGAAAAAAAATCAAAAGAGAGCATTTATTAACGATTCAATCACTCTTAAAATAAGTGTTGTAATTTTTAGTTGACTGAATAACATCTATTGAAGTTTCTATTATTTGCGTGTCTCGAAACTCATGAATATTCATACCGATCGCCGACAAATATAATTTTTCCTCAGGTGGTCTTTCTCGTCTTACATTAAGTCCATGTTCTAAATGATGTTTGAATTGTGCTCAACCGATTTTCTGATAGTTTAAAAAATGACGGACACAATTTAAAACCCGAAATCACCTTATCCTGATTCCGGATCAAAAATATGATCCCAAAGAGGATCAGATTGGTCGAAAAAGGATAATTTGATCCGAAAAGGATCAGATGTTGTCCATTTAATATATATTTCCAGATCATATTTTGAACCGGTGTAACAGGAATGTAAGTCCTCTGTTCTAATTGTCCGGGTTGTACAGTAAAGTATAGGCTAACAACTCTCACGCAACATTAGCTTTACGCTTTATCCCGTTATGGTCTATGGAAGGCGGACTACCATTTCAGGGGGACTACGATTACTTTCACACCGGAATCAGGATAAGCTCATCTTTGATCCTGGCTTTTTAATAGCGTAGTAGCACAAATAATCTACGATATGTCGCGAAAGGGTATGATTAAGTTGTCGATTTGTTTCACTTTGATTACTACCTGGCATCAACAGTGTAGCTGGAAAATAAACTCCTTGTAAGAACATCGAAATGTTTAATTTCCATACCAAGACATTTTTAATCATTGAAAATCAAATATTCTAGTGACATGAGAGGTTAGATTAACACCTGCAGACTCATATTAAATTACTGTAAAATAATAGTTTTAGGTCATACTAATGTTTACATATTCCTATAAATCTATAAAAAAAAAAACTTTTCAAAACACTATGCAATTGTCGAATTCTTACTATAAATATACGAGGATGTATTTGTTTTTAAAAAATACTACGAGTAAATATTTATTTTTAGAGGACTAGAATAAAAACAAAAATATCTACATATGGAGTTAACAGCAGCCTTATGTTAACTAGCATAATTGAGGTACATCACCTTAGTATGAAAACACACGCAATAGATTTAATCCAGGAGAGTTTGTCATACAATTTAAGAGGAAAACGGTATTTAAGGAAATAGACTTTAAGCGCAGTTAGGGCTGTCACGGCTGTGATTTGATTGATTTTGAGTAGCAACTGGAGCTTGACTGTGTCCCGCGAGAGAGTTGAAAACAGTGCAAAGTGATGTTTGGAATTTTCAAATCATCATGCATGGAATAAACATGTAAAACATCGATTATGCTTTAACACAGATTTGTTGACATCCAAAATATTGTGTGCCTTTTATTTGTTGATCCAAAGAGGCAATTCCATGTGCTTTGGAGATAAAAGATAAATTGATATCCTATGCAAATGAATAGAAGTTATCACCTCAATTTAATGACAATATAAGGCCTATATAATGGGTCCACTTTTGCATTTACCCATACATGGTCAACATTAATAGCAAACAAATACAATATATTACAGTTTACCCATCAGGTAACCAAGATTATATCTGTATTGTTTAATTACATGTTTTCAAAGTAATTAAGGTTAAAAGCTTCCATAAAAGGATTAGGTGGAAGAAAATGCAAAATTGATTTATGATGCACTGTAAAAGAAATAACATGCAAAAGACGGAAATAACTTGGCAAAAAAAAATCTGCCCCCCCCCCCCCCCCCCCCCCCCCCCAATATAATATTCAACGGGTGATTCCTCTGATTAAAGCAAAACGTCTCAAAATTATTTAATATTTTTATTAGTCATCAAAACAAACAAAAAAAAAAACGCCGGGAATCTTCTTGCATTGAGATCGTCATGCACACTGATTTATAAACTCAGTCCACCAGTCTTACAAAAACTGCACACGCACTTCACTGTGTTGGTTATTGAATGACGCGACCAACAGGAAGTGAGGGAGACCTCATTTGGCGACTGGTGGATCCAGTCTAGCTGATTTAGCCAACTGTGCACACGGGTATTTGAATTGATTCCATGTCTATCATGTCTATAGTCTTCATGACTCAGGCTGAGATAGAAATGTCAATGTCATTTATTTCGGGTGATTGACAAGTTTAGCCATGTCCAACCTTATCTAATCGTGTGCAAAATAACTATTTTTTGGTTATTTGATTTAAGGGAGGTCGGAGCCTCACGATTTCTGAAAATTTATTTTGATCATAACTTGACAACTAATGAAGTAAACTTTATAAAAGTATACATTTTTAGAAAGGGAATTTCACAAGGAATCTATTCATAGCATCAGATTCTTGATTTAAGAACTCGATTTTTAGCAAATCACCAAAAACGAGTTATTTTGCCAAATTGTTTTGAACAAGCCTAGGAAAAATATTGTTCGGCCAAAATGTTCAAAAATAGGCATAAGTCATCTAAATCGTTGGTTCTAGGCAATATTTTGTCACATTTTTGTTTAATCCCTTTGTTTTGAAAATTTTGGTCCGTATAAGCCAAAAATCCATTTTTTTCAAAAAATCACGATTTTTGGGCATTTTTTTGTACTTTTTGGCCATTTTTGTGAAAACTAAGAAGTTAATCAAACATTTGAGGAAAGTTTCCCTAGAACTATCGATTTAGATGATTTTTACCAATTTTGAACCATATTTGCCAAAAAATACTTTTTCTAGGCTTGTTCAAAAAATGTTGGCAAAATAACTCCTTTTTGACGAGTTTCTAAAAGGCGAGTTCTTAAAATTAAATTTAGATGCTATATATGGATTCCTTGTAAAATTTTCTTTCTAAAAATGTATACATTTATCTAGTTTACTTTATTAGTTTTCAAGTTATGATAAAAACCATTTTTAGGGATTGTGAGGCTCCGACCTCCCTTAAAGTTGGATTTATTTAAAAACAAATCAACTTCGAATATTTACTAATTGAGAACATTACTGGCTATTACCAGGTAGTCCCTCTTAACTGTAAAAGCACGTTTGTACATGGCGAAAATAGATACCCTTTGAATTTTAATAAATGAAAACATCTCCGTGTTCAAATAATTGGAAAAATGGCATGAAAAAATATCAATATTCCTTAAAAAGTGCTGGATTTCCTTTGTAATTTTTGTAATTTCAAGGAGGTTTTACAGTGTGGTTGAATTAAATCACTTTGTAACATTAATGATATGGACTTATTTCTTGGCAGAGATAGAGTTGATGGATGTCGGATGTTTCAAGTTGACAAAGATGATCAATATCTGGGTCTAGTGCAATACATCATTCTTGTCAAGGAGGATGATGTAAAAACAAACTTTGTATCCACAGGCATGATTAAAGGCTAGATAGACTTCGTAATTTTTTTAGTCATTTTCATTCAGAATTTTTTCTCATGGTGTTGATTTTTCACCACTATGTTCGAGGGTTTTTTTTCCACAAGACTTTTTGGTCAATAATATATTTTTAAATCTGCTTGTTCTCATTAATCTGTTTTAGTCAGAACATGTAACTCATAAGTTAGACAAATGTTTAATATTGATATTCCTCCGTATGAATTATTATGACTATCGTTAATAACGTGATAATTAGTGTATTCCTTTATATAGGTACATTTGCTTTTCTCATTATTTATTTTTGAAACCTATCCAGTCCTTTATTATGAACTTCCCTGGTCAGCGCATGACTGTTACGTTTCTGCCTTGTTAACAACAGTAGAGTCCCATATATAGGGACTCTAAACAACAGGAAGCGAGGAAGCCCCCGTTTGGCGATACTGGTGGATCTAGTCTATAAGCTTTATAACATCGCTACCAGATCGCGTCGTCGAACACACAACTTCAGTGCTGTTTTGAAGTGACGAGAGCATCAAACAAAATGTTCTTACGACCATACTCTTGCATCGCTTGCTCGTTATCATTTGCACATTTTCAACTGTATAGGAATCATGTTAAACGACACAGAAGGCCATCTCATAATTCCCGTCAGGCAAGTAAGCTTAAGCTTTCCTGGACTCACCTCGCCAAGACTGAACATGGCCAAGGTGAGTCTGTAAATACCATTTGCAAGAGGGCGCCAAACGAGACATTATGTCAATATAGGTATCGTGGTAAATTCTCGTCAACTGCAACTAACAAGACCGTTTACGAATGGACACACACTAAAGAGAAACTGCATCAATGTAACTACTGTGACAAAAGTTTCTCGGCGGCAACTATGAGGAAACTTCACGAAAGGACACACACAAAAGAGAAACAGCATCAATGTTCTTATTGCGACAAACGCTTTGTGACTTCAAGTGATAAGATGATTCATGAGAGGACACATACTAAAGAGAAACCGTATCAATGTAACTATTGTGACAGACGTTTCGCCCAAATAAGTGCCAGGACCACTCACGAGAGGACACACACTAAAGAGAAACCTTATCAATGTAACTATTGTGACAGATGTTTCGCCCGAATAAGTACCAGGACCATTCACGAGAGGACACATACTAAAGAGAAACCATATCAATGTAAATATTGTGACAAATGTTTTACAACAGCGTCTAACAGGACCATTCACGAGAGGACGCATACTAAAGAGAAACCGTATCAATGTAAACTTTGTAACAAATGCTTCAAGACGACTGGTCAAAGAACCTATCACGAGAGGACTCACACTGAAGAGAAACCGTATCAATGTAACCATTGTACCAAATGCTTCAAGACGACTGGCGAAAGAACCTCTCACGAAAGGTCACATACTAAAGAGAAGCCATATCAATGTAAATATTGTGACAAATGTTTTACAACAACGTCTCATAGGGCCACTCACGAGAGGACACATACTAAAGAGAAACCATATCAATGTAACTATTGTGACAAATGCTTCTCTCAGACAAGTCACAGAACAACTCACGAGAGGACACAACATACAATTTTAAGAGAATCCGTATCAATGTAAAAACTTTAATACGTAATAAGATATCTCACGAAAAGACACAAAAGAGACACCAAACCAGTGTGATTATTGTGAGAAAATTTTCTCCACGACAAGTAACAGAATCACCCACGACTGGAACTACAACGAATGTTTTAAAAGAAGAACTCGGAAGTTACCCCTTGTTGATTTATATATGCTTACTTAAATATTGGTGGACACGAACAACAAGTGTTACAAAGGTGATAACCAACTCAAGCACTCATTGAGCATACTATTAAGACTATACTATTTGCATACTTTTTTCGCCGGCACTCACCAAATTGCGACAATTTTCAATCACGGCTGGCTAATGCCATGCATCACGTCAATTTTTTTTTTAAATGAAAGAAGCGTGACAGTTGCTTAGGCCGAAACCATGATCGGCCTCCAAACAAAATTTTCCCTACCAAACATTTGGTCGTATGAACGGGTAACAAACATTTGGTCCAATGTAGATTGTAATTCAATAATATGTACAATCTAGCGCGAAATTTTATTTGGTCTCAACTTGGTGTTGAAGTTATTTTGTTTGGAGTCGCTCGTCATTTTGACGTCACGACCAAATGTTTGGTAGCGAAAATTTTG
>JXSR01S001495.1:15877-33370 GCA_000969725.1 Ophiothrix spiculata
ATAGGTGAATTTATAGAATTGGCCTTTTCAGGAGATATAATGAAAATTCCAAATATCTTTTGATTTTTCTGCAATCTATGATGTGAAAGGAATGTTTTACAAACAAATCTTTGGCTGCTTCTCATTGTACAGCATCAGTAAATACCTTTAGAGAATAGCCTCATACCCAAAATCAACAAATAAAATAAAATTCAATTTTTGACTTTTTTGCAGGTTTTGATCAAAATGTTCCCGATATCTGGTAATTGAAGATTATTTTCTAACGTAGTAAGTTTTAATCATCCACAAACGAAATTTCATAATTTTGTCCAATTCCCCTTTAAAAGAATTTTTAAATGTCATACAAGTTTGATTAGGACATTAATTACCCTGGTTATGCTCCCTGTTGTACTCTAGTATGGGCTATGGTTTTTCCAATTTCTATTTTTTGCATTTGTGCCCACAGGCACTCCCATATATTGGCTCGATAGAACCCTTTTTTTTCACTGGGCTCTCATCCAATGACCCCTTTTTAGTGAGCTGTTACCCAATAACCCCCTATTTTTAAAAATCCAACCTTACTTCTCATATTTTATGTAAAATTTACAGCGAATGACCCCGTTTTATCGATGTTTAAAACAAATTTCTCCAAATGACCCAGTTTTATCACTGTCTACACCGAATGACCCCCAATTTTCAAAGTATTTGTCTATTTGCCTATCGCCCCTTTTGAAAGCCGTTAGGAGCAGGTACGTTTGATATGGCTATGTTTTCCGAGGAACTCATGCAGTGAATTTTCAATATGGAGATAAAAAGTCAAAAGTTGTTATACGGTCTCAGAAGGAAATCGTGCAGCGAGATTCCAATATTGTGGTATGCCGATGTAACACCTATAAAGTCAAGTGTGGGTTATATAAAGTTAACAAAATACGTGGAGACATGAGGCTTTTATTAAAAATGCCTTGATAATGTAGCGATAGGTAGGGATAGGATATTCCAAACTGATCAATTTATATTGTATTTGATAATTCTGTCCCTGATACTTTCAAATCGATTCCATTATAATTAGCAAATATTCTCAACTTCATAATGTATTGTCATATTCATTATTATATACCTCATATATGGATTCTTGTCCTCTGATTGGTTAAAAGTGAGGGCTGGGATATAACAAGGCCCGCTCAATATATTGCGCCATGTAACTCGACCTTTATGCATGCAAGCATGTCGTAAATTATCATCGGGCGCCTAAATGGTTCTTTTAACCAGCCAGATGACAAAAATCTATATATTCAGTATATAAAACGAATATTGACTGCTTTTTGTTCGGGGAATGGTTTTAATTATTACCCCTCTGTGATCTCAAAACAATGAATATGCCTTCAGCTTAGGACTAGTATCGTTCCTCTGATCTCCCCTCCACGTGACCTACAGGCACCCTAGCGGCGAGCGCAAAGCGCGTTCTGTGAGCGGCTTTTGAAGAGGCTCAGACTATACATGACTCTGGGAAATAATTTAAACCATGCCTCTCAAAGCATTCAATATTTGTATATTATACTGCTAAGGCCAGACTGCGACAATTATTTTTTTCTTACTAGCCCGGTCGGGAAGCCACCAGTGCAAAATCACTTGCCCGAAACCTGCCAAAAATTGCCCGAGATTTGGTTGAAATTTTAACGACCGTGGAGGCAGGAAATGAGAACAGCTGCATCAATTGACCGGTCGACGATCAAAGGAAAAGCAAAATTTCTCGCTGCCACTTATTCCAGATCGAAATACACCGGTCGATCTACCGAGGTAAATTGTCCAAACTAGAGGGGTTGAATCAACATATTTTCAAGTAATATTTTGAATGAAAAATTTAGAATTCAATTTATTAAATGTTCTGTTATTAAAAATACCAGAAAGAGTTTTTTCCAAAAAAATTACAAAACCCGGTACAATCGAGGTTCAAAGTGGTGATTTTTTCCGATGTGATCGTCGCCATCTTGTTGTTAACTGAACTCGCAATTGCGCATGTGTGTACTTCATGCTTGTTGGTAGTTAGATAATGTCAGCGCATGCTCTGCCCTTATGTGAATTTATGAACATCGCCATCTAGTGACAACATAATAAATAAACAAACACTGTTGGTTCATTTTTTTCTCTCGATCGAAGCGCAAACTTGACAATTTCTTTGTGGATAAAATGCATTTTTTCTGGACAGCTTTCGCGTCTTTCATGTTTTTTCGTCTACCGCACATTTCTTAATTTAAGACGAGTCTGGCATTCGAGTAATGGTACAAGCGTGTTTCGTTTACAGCTAATAATAATAATAAGCAGCATGTCAAATGTGCTACTAGCTCGATAGGACAGTGCTGTTTGAACAATTACTAGCCCAAAATCATGTGAAATGAAATCCACTAGCCCCGGGCTATCAGACACGGGATTTGTCGCGGCCTGGCTAAGGCCATTATTGGAAAATAAATTAGGATGAATCAGATTCTGTATCCGATTCCTTATCAGATATATACATATTAATATTATGCAGACTGACTCTTATCCCAGCACTCACTTGAAATGTGTTTTGATAGATATTTTGAAAGCTTTGACCTGATTCAGATTGACTTCACCCATTACGGCATAATTCGCATGTAAAATTCATATTCACTCAAATAAAAATCAAATATTAATTAATGCAATACTTAATGAGCAATTGCCATTTTCAATTATATTACAAGACCTTTGTGTGCTTGGAGTAAACTTTTGATATAAGCTTTTGTGAAATTCATACCTGTCAACATTTTCAAATTCTGATACGGGAGACTTCTGTAATCACTTTTATAAGTAATGTTTACGGGCAACTGACATATGAAGTCCAAAAGGTGCCCCCCCCCCAAAAAAAAAAAGAAGAAATACGTAGCTTTTGAAAATTGAAAAGGGACAAAATGGGTCTCTGAAGCTCACATATGACTCACAAAACAATATCATTTTCAATATAACAAAATGTACCATGTACTCGGTCTGTAATACACGCTAGCGGAACACGCGCGTTAGTATTTTTTTTAATGCTGGACATTTCAGGAGATTTTTAAAAAAGCGGGAGATATTGCTACTGATGGCTACCCGATTGGGAGATCGGGAGGGCTGCCTAAAATCAGGAGACTCCCGCCTAAATCGGGAGACTTGACAGGTATGGAAATTGGTGCACTTGCTGCAAGCTTTTGGTGCACTTTGATTAATTGCAAACCCCTCATACATCTTGCTACCTGTAAAACTTTTGGTGCATTTAGTTTGCTGCAAGCTATTGTGTGCTCGCTGCAAGATCATTGGTGCTTGCATACTGCTGCAAACTCTTTGGTACTTGCAGCAAAGGTCCTATGCACTTGTTACAAAGTCTGTGGTTCTTTTGTGTTTGCTCCAAGCTGTCTGTATGCTTCCTGCAAGCTTGTGTGCATTTACTACCAGTTCTCCGTGTGCTTGCTGCAAGCGTCACAAATTTTGAAATAACATACATGTTCATCTTGTGAGAGAGGCACTCTAACTAACTTCCTGTTTCTACTCACAAACGGTTGCCGTGTGTTACCGGTTGTCTTCGGGTGTTTCCGATCGGAGTGTCCAACAGAAACTAGAACGGGTGTTGAATTTTCCGATTGTCAATGGGCAACCCAACATCCGGTAACAACCGTCTATTGAGGTGGTTCTTGCCTGCTGTCTTCAGATCAAATCTGGCTTGACTGGCACTTCAATCGCCTTTTCCTTGCGAGTAGAAACATGAAGGGTGTTGATAATAGCGGGTAAGAAATGCTGGTTGTTAGTGGATGCTCAGCAGAAACACGCAGATTGAAACAAAGCTGTATATTTCAATCACTATCATTCACAAAATCGAATTGGAGATTTTGATATCACATGAATGCGCATATTTTTCTCATAACCCCTCTCACGCCCATATTAAGCTTCATTGTAGAGATATGGTCAAAAAAGTGCTGAATCACTATAATATTAATATCCCGTATGTTTCTATGGGCAACTCACAGACACATTTTTGCCTGTAGCATTAATTTGGTCAAGGTATGCACATGAAACTTTACAGTTGCTTTACAAAGGTACGTTAAATTTGCTACCAGATTGGAATACCTACCTTTAACAGACGGTAATGCATGTTCAAGTCTGAAGTCATTGCTAAATGGTTTATCTTTTGACCGCAGTGATTTGTGAAATCATTCATTACATCAGCAATGCTAATGGAATAAAAGGATTCACTACAGACAAGGGATAATTGAGCTTGATGTACTCTCCTGGGTTATAAGAAATTATTTTTAGCTGTATTAGATGTGAAGATAACTAGCTTCAGCTCTAGGGCCAAAATCTCTCTGATGGAAATTGAAATTTGTCGATTATGGGTGGAGTTGCCTTCATGTATCTATTACTGGCCCATTTAACCCTGATAAAACTCCATTACCTGCTAGTATAAGAGTTAATCTACTATCTGAGCACAGGTATAGAGTTACTTTTTCGTAGTGCGAATGCAGGACTGTGCTAATTCCACAAATTTCAGATTGTATATTCCATATGTAATTTGAAATGTTCCTGGAAATGTTTCATGATTTTGACCTTCATAAAAACAATCCATTAAAAACCAATGGAAAATCTTTCCCAAACATTCTTACCCACAGTAGTATGTGCAAGCGTCTAATTTAAGGTTTGATTTACTTATAATTACATGACTATCATTATTTAACTCCAGGTTTCCAATCAGTTTTAAAAATGATATATGTTGGTCAAATTATAGAATTCTTTGCAGCTAACTTAGGGAACTCAACTTAAAACTCAACCAGCGCTTGACTGCCCAAACGCAGCCCAAAACCACTAGTTCTGGTCAGATACTTTTGTTCTGAACAACAACAACCACCAATTTCCTATCTCCTGGAACTATTTTCTTCAGAATTTATAGTCCCAGCTACAATCTTCGCAAAAAGTTGTTGGAACACTTTAGTGCACACAACTGCAAAACTAAATCAATAAGTCCATTGAATAGCTGTTAACATTAGGCTACTTTTCACTTCTCCCTTCCCCATCATTCAATGTTGCGACAACGAAATCACACGGATTTCCAATGCCGCAACATTGAACGGGGAGCGGGGGTACACTTACGCTTAAAATAAACACGGGTGTTCCAAGACTTTTTGCGAGGATTGTAGTTCCAACATTGTTTTTACCTCTATGGTTTGAACAGATTTTTTCATAAGCTCAAACATGTCTCAGATATCTGTGTAAAAATGCCAGTGGTGATTTTTAAATCTCTTTGAAATTGCATTTTACTGTGGTAAAGTGAGCATGCAATTTTGATGAATTGGCTTTCTAGCCATTCCGTCCGGAGGAAAAAGCAGGATTATCCGGTAGTTGAGTTCAAGCTAAAGGTGAAATGGAAAATGGAGAGGATATGTTCTATACAGACATTTCCTCCTGGAAGTGGTCTATGTTAAAGCATTCACCTTTTTCTTTTTTATATTACAATTTACAATATTGCTTTTTATGAAGGGCCAACCTAGTCTTTTTTATAGTTAGTTGTCTGTGTCTGTGATGAAACTCTTAAAGGGGCATTGGACAAGTTCAGCATCATCCCAAAACTTTTCACCAAACATTTTGAGATTTTTGCATCATTTGAAGTATTAGCGATAATAATGACTGCATGGAAAGTTTCACAGTCAAATTCAACCCCTATCTGTCAAAATATTTAGATTATCTTTTAGTTTTAATTATCGTTGTCGACACCGATAAATACTGCCCTCTATAGTTGAATTTTTAAAATTGGCATTTCAGGTGATCTAATGCAAACTCCAAATTTCTTTTGATTTGTCTGCAATCTATGATGTGAAAGGAATGTTTTACAAACAAATCTTTGGCTCTTTTTTGATATATAGCATCAATAAATATGTTTAGCGAATAGCCTCATACCCAAGATCAACAAACAAAATAAAATTCAAATTTATGACTTTTCGAAAGGTTTTGATCAATAGCTGATAATTATCTGTTACTTTCTAACGTATGAAGTGTAAATTATCTATAAATAAGATTCCGAAATTGTGTCCAATGCCCCTTTAACCTAAAATGTTAACCTATCATTTTCAGTCAGTACTAGCATACTTCAATATATTTCTACTTGTTTGTCTAAGAGTTAAGGAAGGGTGGTGCACAGTTTTTTGGGTGTCAGCTGGTATGGGAGGAGTTTTCCTGGGGCACCACCCTCATAGTTGTTGTCTGGTATGATCCCGTATCATGTAATATTTTGTAAATTCAATTTTTGTAACTGAGTAAGGTATGACTCCGTAAGTGGTATCAAATGAAAGGAAGATAGATGAAGTACCCATGCTTTGTCACTCCTAAAGGATATATTGTCACCCACATCAAATACCCGGTACTTACGAATCCATAAATAAATGATAAGGCTAATGAAACTCGATTCCTGATTTCCCGTAACATTTTTTTCTGACCATAATGAGGTAACATTTTCATTATTCATTATTCAAATTATTCATTACTTCCCATTTTCCATTTAAACCCATCATTTTCTTTGCGGTCATTTTAGAATAAAAACTGTTTGGTTGATACTGGACATTGATTTGAAGTTTTCCCCATGGAAATTGCTATCTAATGAAGATAATGATTTTTATGCACCCCAAACAATGCATTCATTGTATTCTATCAAATTAATCAGGTTCCAACATCCAAAACATAAGACAAATGTTTTAAAAACCGAGATAAAAATCCTTTCTCCATTCAAGTTTTACCAGTACAGAAACTTTAAACTGGAATTTCTCAAAACTATAGTTTTCTGAATCGACCCGATGCCTTTTACCAATAACCAAAAGCAAGGTGTCATTTTAAGGCTTAAAATATAATCTTTCAGATGAGATCAAAAAATCAATTTTGGGACCCTTAAGGTACCTTTTGATATGACGGGTCACATATGAGAAAAAGACAATTTTTAGCAAATAATGAATTTTTTCTTGAATCTGGTTCACAAAACGCGGGGATAATTTCATAACGCGGGCGGGTGATGGGAAACCGGGAATCGAGTTTCATTAGCCTAAAGTACACATTTCAAGAAAAAACGGTTTTGAAAAAATTGCTAGCATAAAAAAAAAAAGGTTTTGAAAAAATTGCTAGAAAAAAGAGTCTTGTATAGTTGACAAAAATACATAGCACAAACATATGCATTAAAGAATGTAAAAAGTATTCCATAACAGTTCTTCAGTTTAACTGCTAAATCTAAAACCAGTGTAAATTGGGTGAAACACGAATATGTCAAAATTAATTAATCAATATCTGATTAAATTAATAATTTTCACAAACTAAAATATCCGTACGTGCCAAATTTCATAAAAACCTCAAAATATCGCATACGCCTGTATGTGATGTTTGGTATTTCTGACAGGAGCTTGATGTTAGGGCATGATTTTGAAGCAGATGCAAGAATATCATTAAGTTTTTAGGAAATGTTTGAAAATTTAAATGGAGCCACTCTGGTTCACTTTAGAGAACATCAAAGTGTCTTTGTTAATTCTAATATAAAAGTGTAATTCTTTAGACCTAAAGAGCAGAAAGATTCATATTTATCCAAATCCAGATATTAGATGAAAGTTACTGGTATAATAGTATCTAAAGCTTTGTAAAACCACATATGGCAATATTTATAAACAAAAAAGTGTGTTTTAAAGGTAAAGGATCACATTTTGTATTAAAAATGTCAGCTGCCTTTGCATGAACCTGGATAGAATCTTAGCAATGACCTACTTTCATTTTATATAGGGCCAAGTAAAATTAATTATTTGTTTCGGGTAACATGTTTTGAAAACATGGAAAAGGAAGGAAGAAAACACGTTTTATTTTATCAAAAAATTATATTGCTTACAAAAACTTTAGATATGTACTTTTCAACACAATTTTGGATGAAAGATATGATTATCTCTATTGAAAACATAATTATTAGTTGCTGTAAGCAGACTCTGATCTCACTGTGTTTATTTTCAGGATATCTGATTACATGAAAGACAGATGATGGGTGGATATCATCATTCTCAAAATAATTGTCGTAAGGAGGCGATTTCGACATTTATTGAGGGGAAAACTGGGGCGGTGAAGAAATATTTTATTTTTTCAGAAAAGTGATAAAATTTGCTTTTTTTGGGTGCATTTTTTGGGACTAAAGTTTACCGGAAACAAACATATTATTATACTTGGCCTAGCCTTTGTAGACGAGGTTGTAAAGTCAATATTCACAATAACAAAATGCAGCAATACATCGCTCGCACCCAGGATGAGGAAATGGAACGCCATTACAGCATCATACACTCGAAACAGGCATGAAAACAAGAACAACATGTTTGTTTATCTTTGAAACTCCTTCAAAAACCTTTCTGCATTATTAAGGGACCGATGTTTGGAAACAATTCACGGATCTTAAAAGCAATGTTATAAGATTTTTGATTCAATACATTTGAGTTAAAACAGTTTAAGAATTATGACTAACTAAGGGCATCCATATGTATATTTTTTCCTATATTTATTTTTTCATTAAGCAAATGCACCAAATGCAAATGTGCACTTTCTTTTACTAATACCTGTGGAATTGAACTTCGGGATCGCAAATTTTATTCAACAAATTGCCGTAACTGAAAAGGTAAGCAACTTTGGGTCAAATCATTTGGAGGGATATCAATATCGAATTTGTCTTCCGGCAGCTCGAAATTTAGTCAGTGTTTCGTTTCCGTCAAAATCAAGCATACAATTTATTTCGTAGCAAAAATAAGGTAATGGGGCATCGGGTAGCACAGCCCCAATTTCAACTAAATTTTGAGCTGTGAAAAGATACATTCATCAATATCTACCAAAAACAGACCCAGTCAGTCACAAATAATCAAAAGTCATCGGTGATAGAGGGCACCCTTTTCATAGGATCTTATAGTATTGTTTTAAATTGTACTTTGATTCTGACTTACAATTTATGTCCTATTGAGCATATTGAACATTACACATAAAGTCTCTGTTTATGTGTAAGTCTATTTGACTTAACATTTGTGTATTGCGTGTAGGGAATTTTACATCAATAAGCAGAGTGCATTTGAACTTAGACTAAAACTAAGACTGCTAAAACCCTTTCAGTTATCTTACAGTGGTCCTTTGCCAGTGACTTTCTGTCTGTACGTTTAAATTCATTTACGCAATTTAAGGAAAATTTCATTTTTCTTTCATATGGAAGGCAAAGATTTCAATAGAACTTTGTCAAAATTAATACCTTTGTTTTGGTCAAGTGAAGTCAAGTATCACAAATATCACTCTGAATACATTGAATGAAAAGTCTGCACAATATTTTTTCAATATAACAGGTGTAGAAACAAGATATTTGTGATGACTAGAGAAACTGATGAAAATAGGCAGCGAAAAATAAAGAAAATAATAAGAATTTCTAGCAGATTTTCTGTTGTTAAATTTGATCGCCTTGATCAATTTCAACAAGTAAGGTGTCATATTAAAGCTTAGAAAATGCTGTAACATATGAAATGATAAAATCAAAATTGATATAATCTGCAAAATCCCCTCTTTCGGGGTGAGCCATCACATTTATCATATTTGAAAACACTGTTTTCACACCATTTTTTTTCTTTTTTCTAGAGAAAGAAATTGATGTTGATGAATAATATCAATAATTGCAATTTTCTCAAATATTCCACAAATTCAGGGCAAACTATTTAGGTTATATTACTATAAACATGTTGTATTGATTCATGTAAAAAATATGTATAGTAAGTAGATAAGTAGTGGGAAGAATTTTGGCCATTCCTTCAAACATCCAAGAATTCAGCCCCAAAAAGAAACAAGTCTTATAAAGCTTATAAAGATTGAACCTTTAAACCCTGGTGATTCTACACGTATCTGTACCGCTGACCCGGGCCAACCCTAAAGTTCAAAAACACAATAAAACCCCTAAACTTAATTTGATTTTGATTTCCCTTGCTTTACCTTTTGATTTTAGACTAGTCTGATTTTTTTCCCTTCCAATAACGAGCATTCATAAAAGAGTACTTTTTATGTCGACCAACATGTTCAACATTTACATTGTAGTCTATGGCGAAGCCTCATTACTTTCAAATTTTGATCAAATTTATGAAAATATAAGGAATTGTTTACCTCTGTCAAGTAAACAAGAGCAAACTGACCCATCAACCATGGGTTCAAAGCTTTATTTATGTCTTCTGATATAAATAAGACCATTGAAAATTGTTACTACCCACTCTCTAAAATGGGAAGATTTACTTTTAAGTCTTATAGACTGTTATTAATGATGAGACTTTTCAGAGTTTTAAAATTTTAAGTCTTAACAAAGTTTGTTATATTAAAATGGTGTTTTCGACATAGAATCAGACATTATAAATATTATAAGTGAGCTTTTTGATTCAAAAGGAACTATAAATAAATATGTCAAAACATTTTTCCACTCTCTAAATTTCAGGGACAAAACATTGAAAAGACTATTGCTGACTTTTTGGATTAAACATAATACCTTTTGGTTTTAAAAACACATTTTGAATCATTATTAGGTTTATTTCTAATTCGAAAAGACTAATTAAATAATTTAAGTCTCTGAAAAGGTTCATCACTAAGTATTTTACACATTTTACTGCATTACTTACCATGTACTTGTCAATTAAAAATTTAAGTCTCTGAAAAGGTTCATCACTAATAACAATCTTTAAGACTTAAAAGTAAGTCTTTCCATTTTAGAGAGCATGCCTGTTGACAGACACATCAAGTTTCTGACATGTGACTTTAAAACCATTAAACCGGCTCATCGGGTATACGGTACATGTACACGTGAGCCGGTATACCGGCTCGTCGGGTTCAAAGGGTTAAAGATATGTTGTGAATTTCAAACTGTCATGTGGGAACAAGGTGAGAAGTAATAGTTAACTTTATTATTTTCAGTCACAATTTTACACATTTTACTACATTTCTTACCATGTACTTGTCAATTTAGTTCCAAGAAAAATACACCTTATATAAATCAGGAATTAAAATAAGGCTCATTAAGCTTGCTGATTAAAAATGATGCCGCATATCAAACTGAGCATCAACAGCAATCAGGGATGCCATTAGCTTTGACAAATCGGATGCTCAGGAGAATTAGTAGCTTATGAGTTGCCTACTTGCTATATAAAACTGGAGCTCACATAATTAAGCTTGGAATTCTGTTGAAAAAGAAAAACAACATGGTGTAAGTTCAGAATTTGAAGGGTAGCATATTTAAGATTAACTGTTGACATAAATTTACCACTTTTTGGGAAGAATTTTCATTTTATGATCCTATAAATGAGAAAATATACCTCTTTTTTTTTTTAAATAAAACCGTCAATTTTTCAAGGAAACTTCTGCTTTGAACAAAATAACATGTCAAAAATACTGATATTCTTTTATTATTGGTGTAGAAAAGTCAGATTTCATGCCCATTGTGCATTCTCATGTCCATTTTGCATTCTATTTACTTTTTGCATGTTGGGGTAGTAAACCCAGAAACTTTGAAATGGACTCTGAAATTTTGAGATTTGAAATAGCGAATATATTGGTATTAGGATGAAAAACTTTTAGCACTAACTCTGATCCTAAGTGTGAAGTTGATATGCACAATTTTTGGAAGAAACCTTGAGATATTTATTGCAGAAAAAATGTGTCGTCAAGATTTGGTAAAATATCTAGTTTTGTATAGCATAGAAATATATCAATATGAAAAATGAAATGAAGCACACAAAATTATCAACAAAAATTATTCAGGTGGAGGTTGGTACTGACATAAGAATTATTTTGTGAAAATACACTAATGGATGATACTGAACTTGATCAGTGCCCTGGCATTTGCAGTAATCAATTTTAGATTTCAAGAAGATTGCCTGGTAACCTCTCAGACAGGTGGCTTTTACAGTAATCGTTTCTGAGATCTTTAAGAACAAGAATCGATGTGACTTTATCAAAATGTAAAACCATCCGTTTTGCTTGAGAGTGGTAGATGCATGGTTAGTTGATGAAGGATATGCTCAATGTTATTGGGCTATTCCAGAAATTAACTGTACACCCCCTAAAGAAGGCATCCATATTTTTTCTGGAAAAATTGGGAATTCCAGGTTTAATATATTCATGCCTTCTTTAGGGGTATTTGTTCCATCGTAAGACAGAAAATTGGGAATTCCCGTGCCTTCTTTACCCATTTGATCAAAAAATGTTGAATATTTTGGGAATATGCACTAAAGTGGCGGAAATATTTCGGAATTCCCATGCCTTCTTTACCATCATGGAGGGAAAATGTTTATTTATTTTTGGATCTCCCACTGAGAAATTCATGCAAAATATTTGGGAATCCCATGCCTTCTTTAGTGGGTATACCATTAATTTCTGGAATAGCCCATTGTTGAAGAACATGCAATCTATGTACTCTACTTGCAAATCAGACTTGTGCATTACAACACTATATTTGATCTTATAGGCAGTATAGTTTTAGCCCGAAGTTTAAGATTCTTTGTTTTCAAATGTGAAATTTCAAAAACTTATATTTAGAAATTCATTTGTTTTTCAATTTTGACTTGATCCATCATCTTGAACATCAAGATAAAAATAGTCACACTTTAAAATACATGAAACGAAAGATAAAAATAGCTGAGATGTAAGTTTTTATGGAAGTTATGAATTATATGATTGGTGCATTCTACACTTGAGGATTTCAGCTTGATTACAAGCCCTATGGCAACCACTTGCTTTATTCTTCTCAATTTGCTTGAAATAAATTAAATTATTTAAGTTACTTAGCTGTTTAACCCCTTGCCAACCAAGCTACCTTTGCATTGGAGGAAACTGACTTTCTGTCAGTAAAATCACAGATATTATTAGAAAAATGTACCAAGATGAAAATTTTGATGTATTTTTAAGCTACTTTGTAGTTGGCTGTCTACGTTAATATTTTTTACAACTAGTCAATCACGATTGTTATTAGATGGTCTGGTCGATAGATTGATAGATCACAAAGGGTTAAATTCATTGGTATTGCTCACTTTCCATACATTCCATATATGGCTAATAAACTGTTAAAAGCATCCGTTTACGTCAGCTCATTCAACTAACACTCTAGTCAAATAATATAATAAAAATGCCAATAATGAAACACGTTTAAATACAGACACATTTCGAAGATGAAACTCCAATGGCATAAAACACTATAAGAATAAAGATCAGGTCAGGACTGAGGGGA
This sequence comes from Ophiothrix spiculata, assembly GCA_000969725.1. NCBI lineage: Eukaryota > Metazoa > Echinodermata > Ophiuroidea > Amphilepidida > Ophiotrichidae > Ophiothrix > Ophiothrix spiculata. The sequence goes on from JXSR01S001495.1 coordinate 29,130, forward strand.
GTGGTTACTAGCACATCACCCTCAGTCTGTAAATTAAAAATAATATCAGAGAATCAGACAGATTTTGAAAATTCAAATAGTTTTGGAAAGCTGGTCACTAGTCCTTTCCAAATCCACTGAAATAAACTCACATAGACATAATTAATTGTTTGCCTGAACCACCTAAAATGTAATGTCTACAGCACTATTGCCTTAAATAAAAACAGTTATTATTGTGAATACATTGCACTTCAACCGCTTGAAGTACATGTATGACTGATATTAGAATTTACTCTCTGTCCAGTATGGGCTATATGGACAGGGTTGTCACCAGGCAACTTTTAGTGCCGGGTAAAATTTGTGTGAAATAGTAAGAAAATAGAAATTTTGATAATAATTGTTCAATTTTTTATTGATTCTTCAATGATTTTGTAACTTTTGAGCCTTGAGTGCCGGGTATTTTGACTCAAAATCAACCTGAGAGCCGGGTAAAAATTAAGAGAACCGGGTGGTCCCGCCCGCCTCTGCCTGTCTAGTGACAACCCTGTATATGGATTGTTGGGAATGCATTAACACAACATAAACCAATAAAGCTGTTTTGTGTAATTGTCTTGGTAGGGGTTGCGCATGTTTTGATGCAAAAAAAATTCGAATGAGTCTTGTCTAAAACTTGGTTTGTCCATAAAACCGAAACGAAACAACTTTTGTAGTTTTTTATTTCAGCAATGTATTTGTTATTATGATATGCTATTTTGAGCCAAATTGCATTGAAAAATTCCTTTGGTAAAGCAGATTTCAAATATTTGGTGGGAAATTTTTAGGAAAAAATGAAAATTTGACATGAATTAAATATCTGGCCGCCATTTTTAAACTGGATGACGGATCTTCAAATTTTTGTTTCATATGAATTGTATTGAGTTGGTGTATCACTGTGTACAGTTTCAAAGATAAATAATGTGGAGAACATTGTTTTTAAAGCGATCAAAATCATGGGTCCATATGGACCCCCCCCCTTATGCACTAACGGGGTTCTAAAACACCTTATGCACTTAAGTGTTAAGAGCTCATTGTACATCAATCACTCCTTGAGCTCCAATAAAGGTGCATGGACAATTCTCAACACAGATTTGAACTCTAATAAAAATTTTCTTGACATCAGTTGAAATTCAAAACCAAATTTAGTTTTAAATAATTTTATGGAAAATTAGAATCATAAGTGCAAAATCTGCATACCATATGATTATGTAGTAAGGTCGAGGTATTTTCAGTTTCATTCATTTCAAAGAGGAATACCTTATAACCCTATCATGCCTTTTTTAGTTTTTGAAACCAAATTGTAATATGTCCTGCTGAAAATTTCTAAAATAATGCAAAGAGACATCAAGCAAGATATCTGATAGTGAAAATTGGTTTGATTTTGGTAGCTTTGATATTGGGGGATGGGGGGGGGGGGGACGATTTTCATTCGAAAAAAATGGCTGTCAGCTACTAGAAAGGGCTGAATATCTTAAGGATGGAACTAGGTCAACTCTACTGCCAGATTTAGATAATAAATAGATAAATAATTGAGTCTTCTGATGATTGTGTATACTTTCATTCATCTGAGTTGATACAAGTTCAATTCCATCTAGAAACGAGGCCAACGTCACCACCAAGCTTAATGTTGGTTTACTCCTAGTAAGTATATCATATGTGTATAGATTGAAATATTATTTGATCTTCTAGACTGATGGTGTTTTTTTTTTTTAGTTTGTGTTAGACAATATGTCAGATTGGTTTTGTAGGGTTGTTACTCTTGAATATTGCCATTTTGATTGTTTTCAGCCTGATTTGAAGTGATTAAATCCACTTGTACTCTTCTTTTTTTTATATTAATTTTCACTACTAAAACCAGGATTTTGGAACAAATTTCTGGTTTTGTGATGTACAAATTGGGAAAATGTGTTTTTGATCAAAATCACCTACAATGACAATGAGGCCATATCTATTTAAAGTTGGAATTTAGATGCACTATTCATATGAGTATCGTATCATAGCACTCATAACAAAGAAAAACTACATATTAATAGCACTATATTTGTTTTAATTTCTCATTGATCATTTAATTTCAAATTAATATTTCATTGTTAAAAATGGAATAGAATTTAAAAAAAAATTGAAATATAAAAAATGTAATATGCATAATGATAAATGGAAATTGTCTTAAGGAATCTTGGAATATTTAATAGCTACTAGACTTCACATGATGGTAGAAGTGCATTAACTTTATTACTCCATATTAAAATGGAATGTAATAGTTCTTCAAATTAATAAATGGCAGATGTTTCAAGGTCGCATAAGTCGTGACTCTGAATATTTCTCAAGAAAGTGACTTGATTCAATTCAGAACACTGATAAGTAAAAGCCATGGCGACTGATTTGATTTCAACTCTTACATATTATGCATCTTCTACTTATCGTTTCTCAAAGGCGATGTATTGCTTAAAATCGAAATTGAGTTGAAAGTCATCTTTGACCCTGATCATTACGCAGATTTGATAATCACATTTTGGGTTAAAAGTTAAACTAAAATGGTATTTTTTCCAACTAGTACCTCCATACCTGACATATCCGTCTCAAAAAGAGTTTTAGGATGATTTTATTCCCCAACCCAAAGTGCTGGCATATTGCATATTAGGCCTAATATGCAATGACTAAATGGGGCAGTTTTGACAGCATATTTTAGTTTGTACTCATTCATCATGCTTAAAGAAAATGTTGCTAAAAACTACAATTATTTAATCAACACTAAATGGGTGGGAATTGTGAGGTTTTTCTTCATTCGCAAGTAAACATAATCCTACTTGCATGTGCACTGTAGATACTAATGCGCGATTCACACATACGACGCAAAGCCAGTTACTAAATGGCATCTAATATAGCTGTATGGATAGTGGCAACATTATCGGTGTACCTTCAAGCGTTATTCTACACAGAAATTTACATTTTGTCTCGCAAGATTGACACTGCCTCGTCAAGATTTCAATCATTATGTAAATTGATCTTGCTACTTCACTGACCAGGCATCTTGTCCAGTGACCATGCATTTAGTAAAATTTTAAAAGCATCAATGAATGCCTGTTTTATAGGATGTGCAAGGAATAGATTGGTGCTTAGACTTGTTTTGAAAAGAGATGCTTGTATAACGTTATAATAAGCTTTGTTTTCTAGTGTCCAATATAAAGTGTTAATTAATGCCTGTAATGTTACGTAGGATGTGCAAGGGATAGAGTGGCACTGTGACTTGTTTTGACAAGAGATTCATGTTTTCCTCTGCCTTTTAAAGCATTTAAGTCTTCACCAATGTCGAATGCATTACAAAGATTTTGGGGTATTGCCACTTCGTCCAAACCCACTTGGTCCAATATCACTTGGTCCAAGACCACTTCGTCCTATAGCCACTTAGTCCAATCAGAACTTCGTCCTATAGCCACTTAGTCCAATCACCAATTCGTCCTATAGCCACTTCGTCCAATCACCACTTCGTCCCATACCCACTTCGTCCAATAGCCACTTCGTCCAAACCCATTTCGTCCAAACCCACTTCGTCCAATGCCACTTCGTCCAAACCCATTTCGTCCAAACGCACTTCGTCCAATGCCACTTCGTCCAATGCCATTTACAGCTACACAAAAACCATAAATCGTTGCACCAGCACAAAACAGTTAAAAAATCAGTTAAAGTTAACTCTTCTATCAAACTACAAATAATATTTCCCTTCTCACGGAGCATGTCTTGTATCTTCTTGATGTTGTTGTTATTGTTATTGTTGTTGTTGTTGTTGTTGTTGTTTATTGATTTGGTTTTTTTTGTATTGAAACTTATTGACTTTGTTTGCCATGTTTTCAGTGCATAACAACTCCAGCTCTTTTGTTATGTGCGTATGTCCCTAATATTTTGTTTTTCATTGTATTTTACTTGTTTCCTCGGAATGTATGCATATGTATGATATTGAAATAAATTTTATTGATTTGATTGATTGTTCGGAAATTTATGCACCCCCTTATTCCAAAGATAATGGTGGTCCACTTACTCTCAATTCGGAATAATGACCCTTCGGAATAGAGCTTTGCTGTATATAGCGTCTATGCCACGTTTAACTTCAAGTAATCGCGGGGTTCAAACGTCTAAATCAGGTGCGGGCCGATGACAATTTCACAAAACATGAAGGTGTGAACTAAATAAGATAGTTTAGTGAACTAAAAGATTATGTGGTTTATATA
>JXSR01S001495.1:41570-59350 GCA_000969725.1 Ophiothrix spiculata
ATAAAAAAAAGTTGGGGTCGGGTTGAAAAATAGGGTCGGTCGGTGGAGGGCAACCAAACAATTTTTTTTTTTGCCTTACGAACAGGGTGCCCATCACTCATGACTTTGGATTTTTTTGACAGACTGGGTTTGTTTGGGGAGATATTGATACCTTCGAAATGATTTGACTAAAAGTTACATACTTTTTTCAGTAATGGCAATTTGTTGCCTTAATTTCAGGATCCCAAATTTACTTCAGCATGTAAATATATATTTGCCTATTTTGTTTTGCACTTGTGCATTTGCTTCATGAGTTTTCTTTTAAGTGGTATTTCCATCTCTTTATAAATGTAAATCATAAGATGTAAAGACCAAACTTGTTGTATATAACACTTGATCTTATATTCATAATCAATTTTAATAAGTCTCCTCAAAGAATAGACTGTTGCTTTTCGTTAACCAGGGCAAGCTATATATTATTGAAGTCATTAAATTTCCTACAAATCATGAAAGTTTGAACGCAACAAATACATAGAGTAAACAAGCGTCTCACCTTGCGTAGTACAAAAGACTTTTCTTTTCACGCAATCGCTGTGTCAAACAATTAATCAAGATACGTGCAGTGCGTTTTCATTGCCAATGCGTGGTCACGCACGCTCTCACCATACGCATCCTGGAGGTAGTTCGATTCATAGAATCCTTGTTTTTTTCAGAAGACACAAACCAATATGAAGGTACATAACTACCAAGTTCAGTGATCTAGAAAGCCAGTTACTATCCACCCCAAGAAAAAAGACCAGTGGCCTTTCTAGAGCTCAGGGTTTTCTAGTAGTCAGTGGATGGATTATAATGTGATGGTGGATTTGTATTGTGGATAGCATCACTGAAAAACAAAGGTCCTATAGATCGGACTATCCTGGAGGTTTGATTTGTAAGGAAATTTAATGATTGTAATAATAGGTTTTAGATAGCCAGGACCAATGTCCTCCAGTTTGCTCTGTCACTCTGGAATTCTTCACTCTGTCAAAAACCTTATTTTTTGTAGGAAAACTTGATATGACAATGCTTGAATCTCCCTTTGTGAAATGATTTTATGTTTTATCTCATCCTTATATTTTATCTCAGAAAGCTATAAAGCTGAAAAAGTATTGCTGAATGCTCAGATTTTCATTACTTGAAACATCAGAACATTTCCATCATCGATGTCTATGTTTAAGATATTCAATTTCAATTTAGAATTTCAGATAATGGTTTATAGTTTCCTCCGTGGAATTTATGAATTATGCCAGGACTTTATAATTTATATGATCAAGAGTGTGCTAATGTTGATGTGCTATCGGTGAAAATGATGTTTCGGTATTGTTATTGTAAACTGCACGTCTAAAGTTTCTACCCATTATTTTTACATGCCTGCATGCAGATGAATAAATGTTTTTTTGATATCAATTCTTGATCAATTACATGCAGAGGATCATCATCAGTACCAAATGAGTGTAGACCCAGTGGTTACTTTTATATGTGATGGCTCACCCCGAAAGGGGGGACTTTGATCATTTTTGATTTTATCATTTTATCTGTTACAGCATTTTCTAAGCTTTAAAATGACACCTTGCGTGTTGGAATTGATCAAGGCGATCAAATTTTACAACAGAAAATCTGCTTGAAATTCTTATTATTTTCTTTATTTTTTTGCTGCTTATTTTCGGCAGTTTCTTGAAAAATATTCTGTCACAAAGTCCCCTATTTCGGGGTGAGTCATAACATATGGTATCCAACGGGCCAATAATGCTATATCATGTGACGTCTTGTTGAATTGAAAAGCCCACGCTGTGGAGCGAGTCCTAGTGTTATTTATCCAGGCTACTCACTGTGTGTATTCATGGTGTTTGTGGTTGTACCCTCAGTGTGTCGTTCAGGAATTTTAAGGGGTTTTCTCTGAGATGCAAATACTCCATTTATTTTCTTTAAAATATAGTATTTGGTAGATTTATTTGTGCTGATAACGATTCTAAAATAAAAAATATAGGTCACTGTGCTCGTTTTTTGAGATACAGGCATTTCAAGAAGTACATATTTTCCCAAAAAATCACCCGATTAACCATACAAAGTATGGGAAAACTCCAAAATGTCGATCATTATGTGCTTGTAAAATAGTAAATCCTCCATTTATTTGTTTAATTTTTACATATGTTAAAGCACTTTTTGAGCTCTTCAAAATACTGAAATAAAAAAATATGGTCACCGTGTTAGTTTTCAAGAAAAACGACCAAAACTGGAATTTTTTGATAAAATTTGATTACTTTGATGGCACATCTGCGCCTGCATATTTCCCGTGTATATATTACGCAGCTAGGCGGCGCGTGATTAACCAAACGCGTTAGCAAAGCATGCGTTCAGTGTGCATTAAATTTGCGCACGCAAAACGGATACAAACATTTTTTTGATATTTTACTATTTATGAAAATAATCGTTATCCCGCAGTCGTAAGCAACTGCATCTCAGAGAAAACCCATTAAGAAATGAATTCAGAGGTAATTTTTAAAAATCAACCTTTTGTTGCAAAATGGTGGTGCTTGTTGGCGAATTTGATAGGTTTCAACTTCGAATCGATGAGACTTTGTTTGAAATTGTATGCCAAAATTATAAGAAAAGCCTTAATTTAATTCATCTTTAGGCATATAGAGATCATGGGTAGGAACTTTTGACGTGCAATGTACAATATCTACAGATATAGATGCATGTTTTAACAGCAATGTAAACAGCCATCAAGTTCAAATATTGTGCCTGGGGAATGAATTGAATTTTGATAAATATTACCGGAGTGTGCATGAAATTAAATTATGAATGATAATTATAAAAAGAATTCTACGAAGGGATAGAATTTCTGATCCTTTATGAGTTGGATTCCTCTTGTAACTGACACATTTCTTGAATGGGTACTAGTTCAAATGAAATAATAAAAATGTTTTCATTAGGTAAAAAGCCATTCACCATATTTCTGCAGATATAGGAAATGATTTATAAATGGATGAGGAATTCAAAAAGATCAAAACCTATCGTATGAACATTCATCTAAATTCTTGTTTTGTAACTCTGATATAGCAACTCTCCATTAAATATTCACTATCCATTTTAAGTAATAGCTCAGAAGCACAGCTGAGGAGACTTTCATAAATTCACGTTTTTATTGAGAACCATTTGGGGATTTTGAAGTAGCGAAATTTAACACCAATTCACATGTATTATTCTGTTCAAGAGGCTAGAGGTATATCTCATTCATTCTCAAAGTTACGGCTTTATAAGAGGCATGAGGTTATTAGAATGTAAAGGGGCTATACTTAATATAAGGGCAAATGAAGAACTTGTGGAAACCTTGGTTTTTAAAGCCTTGCTCACATAGCGGTTAGACAATAGGACTTGTAATACAGAGGTTTGGGGTTTGAGCCCCGATGGCAGCACTGCTGGTCAGACCATGTCTCCTTGTTTCCTAGCCTCGACTCGAGGCTGACTTGGCCGAAGACGGTAAAATATTTTCTTTCTTCTTCTTTCTCTTTTCTATTATGTAAGTTTCCTTTCGAATTTACTATATAGTGCCTTCTTTTAAAATGACCAGCAGTTTTCATCTTATATTCAAGCCATAATTTTATACCAGATTGTGTTTAAAATTACCCTGATACCATTCAAGATTAACCACTATTAAACATCCTGTTTTATTTTACTTCCTGGCTCTTCTAAATTTTATCTTATCCTCCCTATGATTTTTCACAAAAGCACTGGTAACCAGAAAGAGTTGGAATATCAAGAATTTCAAGAGTTGTAATATTAATTAACATAGAAAAAAGAAATGACATCAGGGTAGTTTAAACTCAATATTATATGGCTTGCAAGGGAGGTTTGCCATGTTTCCAGAGGTGTTTGGTCATGAATGTTGAGATTTATTTAGCTGTGCTTCACTGGACTAGTGTAAATATAAATCCAGTGTTTTAAAGTGTTGCTTGCATTGTTCATTTTTGTACTTTAAAAAATAGGAAAGAAGGATAAAATAAGTAGAAAAACAAAGAAGAAAAAGAAAAATATCTGTATTTTATTTTCTCCAGACCCATAAAGTAGAAAAACCAAAAGAATAAAGAAAAAGGCCATATTTTTACCATCCCCAGACCTGTCAGCCTGGAATCAAGGCTACTTGTTTCCTTGGGCAAGAAACTTTACTGTAATTGCTCCGTAGTACAGAAGTCTTGTGAATGCTCCTTCTTTGGGCGCTGCATACAGTGTTTACCTGGTGAGTCTATGAGGTATTACCTACATATGCTGAAAAACATGAAAATCAAAAACATTATGGGCGTAAAGTGAAAACAGAAGACATCACTTTTGCAGCCTATGGTGGTTTGCAAATATTGGTGCACACAATGACTGGTGGAAAATTGCATTTCGTAGCTCAACTTATCATGTGCCCCTTTGATATCATGCATTATTTGTAGCACTGATATTCGCACATACAGATGCCGTGTGTGAGATTACAAAATTGATGAAATACCAGAAGCTGCTTGTTGAGTTTACCAATAAAAACGGAAAAAATTCATATCCTTGGTATAGAGGATTCTTATGTTTTTACGTTTGGATTTTTTAGTACTAATATTACAACTGAATTTTTTCGCAGGTTTTGATGAACATTCTTTTGATGCATCATATGATTCAATCCAATATGGGTCCATTTTTTCATAATTGTAGACTTTTCTTGGTTGATGTGGATTTTGCATCACACCTTAGACACACCCGAGAAAATGTGATAATTTAAAAATGTGATTATGATTACCTGCATCCATCTTTTACCAACTTTTTAAACCTATTTGGTTGTTTTGGGGAATAATATCCTAGTACCAAATAAAAATGAAAAAATATAGTTAAAAGTGCATTTTTCCTTAAAATGTCCAATCTAAAATATTCTTTACCCCTCCCCTCCCCTATAGGCATAAAGAGATCACTAATCTCCATAATTTCAGCTTTCAAATGATATACAGTGTGTCCCAGAATGAAGTTATCAAGATTTTAAATTATACCGCATAATTCAAAAACTGAATTATCCCAGCCAATGAAAGTTGGTGACAATTATGCCTGATTTCTCAACTTGTTTTGGTGCAAAAATAAAGAAAATCCATGCATTGATTTTCTAGAAATAAGCATTTGAAGCTCCAGAGGAGTTTGGACACTTTTCCTAGTTTGGAGAGATCGTAAAAATCCGGTGGTAATTTTGAGCGGAAGTATGCGAGCAAGGATGTCATCTTTTACCAACATTTCTGTTTTGCTTCACATGTTGCTTCTCCTTGATGATGCCTTGGAGTCTTAATAAAGGTTCAGCTGAATGTTAACTCGGCTTCTACCTTGGCGACCACATGCTTCTTTTTTGCAGTCCCTTCTGCCATCTGATACTATAAGCTATATATTTTCTGACATTTTTAAAATGGGCTACTCGTGCGATGAGGATGTCTGGCTCCTGGAAATGTTAAATAAATCTTTCCATTGTTTCAATGATACCTGCACTTTGCAGATATTAGTCAATCATGATACTCTTTTCTCCATTGACAAATGAAGTGTTATGTTTGCTCTGAATTACCATTATTCCTACAACCACTGCTACCAGGGTACCAGCCCTTTAGCGTCTGCTAAATGATTTTCCTAAACGATTACTTAAATAAATGTATTAAATGATTTTTACATATGAAAAGGAACCAGATTTAGGTTAAAATAATCTTGAAAACAAAAACACTTATAAATATTATAATGATTACGCCTGTAAAGATGGCGTTCTTCGTTGCCGTGGAATTTTTACAACTTACCTCAACTGGGAAAAGTGTCCAAACCCCTGTGGAGCTTCAAACGCTCACTTCTAAAAGACTAATGCATGGATTTTCTGCATTTTTGCACCACAGCAAGTCAAGATGTCAGGCATGATTGTCATAAAGTTTCATTGTCTGGAATAATTTAGTTTTTGAATTATGTAGCATTGAAATCTTGATAACTTCATTCTGGGACACACTGTATATGTCACACTTTCTTTCTCCAGTATCCATTTAGAGATCAAAACACAAGGCAGTCTACTGAAAATCTGGCAATAAAAATTGGCTGCAAATTGATTCTAAAATTACTTAAATTTACTATTGTGTATGATAGCAAAAAGTGCTCAATTAACATAGATTAATTGCACTTCTTGGCATAACTGACTCGAAGTATAGTTAAACACTTATGCATGGATGTGTTTATTGTCAAACTAAAACTTTTCATCATATTTTTACTTCCATTTATTCAAAATCTACATTTGTGATATTCCGCTCATTTTGCCAGAGCAAGCCACAAATGTAAGTTGGTTCTCACACTGGCATGGTACACCTATACAAAAACTTGTATAGATGTGCCCGTCTTTTAGGGTACTTTTTCATTAGTTTTGGTAATGGTATAGCAATAAATTGTCTACATAAATGTGCCTATAAGGCTGCAATCACATAGAAGTATACAGTATTCACTATACACTCCCGGGAGAAGCACTCATATTTGAAATTGGCATGGATTATATTCTCATCACTAACCACATGAGTGCCTCCCCAGGAGCATATAGCAAATAACATAGGCCTATACCCATGTGTATACTTCTATGTGATTGCAACCTTATGTTTAAATTGAATATATTTGGCGAAAAGTTTCTTAAAAGACTCCTTTCCTCAACCATACTTATGATTAGCCTAAGGATAAGACATGGAGAAGATTTATCATTTTATTTGAATCCATCTTGTCATAGTCAACAGCATGTCAAACAGACGGTTGAGCAATAGAATAAAATCTGGTACATAGCCTATGGAAAATGAGATATCATTAACAGAGAATTGAAGAATGATGCATACATATAAAACGTAAGATGTGTCTGAGACATAGCCTTAGGAATCTACCTGATTTTATCATCATGATCATATAATAGTAAAAGCTTAAAAAGCTGTAAAAACAACAGCTAAGTAGCTGATAAAATGTTGATGGATGGATTCACACAATATAGGAAAAGAATATCATTAAGTCATTGATGTAGTTGTAGATAGGGTGTATCAGAAACTCGAAGTGTGAGATTGTGCAAAAACAAGCAATATAAAGCAAAACATTTTAAAAGTATTTCTATTGTCAGGATTAGCTTAAAAAAGTCAAAGAAAACATATCTGGATAGATTATACTTCTGCAGTGAAATTATTCAAGACTGAAAAACAGGTCTGTAAAAATATGTCTGTAGTCTGTTAAATAGGGCAACCATTTCTGTTAATTTTTTTAATATAAATGTGAATTGAAATATATCAGAGGAACAATATCAACATGTATATCTAAATTTGCTTTTACACTGGTGCATTATAGTGAAATATCATCTGATCGACTTGATGATAAACATGGATATTGATATACAACAAAGAGTATCATTAACCAACTACGCATTAAGACAACTAGAAAAAGCTATTATGTTACGCATATATCAAAAAGGTACATTTGGTTATATGACAACATTCCCAAGGATTGCATTTTCGTTTCAAAGTTCTTATAGGATTTCTCAACATGCTCTGGCTTGCGCTTTTTACTATGGAGTACAAATCAAAAAGCAAACTGGTTTTGGTATGAATGTGACAATTTTTTGTTTGTTTTGTTTTTTAGGGGTGCATTTTGTAAATAATCTGGGGAAGCCCACTCATGGTGGCCTAAACACTTGATACAGAGAAGAATTATTGTGCATTATTTTTAACTCTCATTAGGTCTACCAAACAGAAATTTGAGCAATAGAATCAAAATTATGTGTAGAAGGTATGCATTCAAAACATTATCAGATAAATGACATATGTTGCACATGAAACATAAGATTTGTCACAGACATAGCCTTAGGAATCTATTATTTTATTTTATCATAAGAGTTATACGTGTAAAAATAACTACAACTAAGTAGCTGATGAAACGATGATGGATTCACAAGATAGCAAAAGAAACAGCCATGGAAATTGACAAGCCTACAAGTTTTTAATTACAGTTTTCTCTTTCAATATTGTTTCTTTATTCTTTCATTCTTTTTTCTTTCTTTTTCAGCACCAAACACCGGTAAAAGGTAAACAAAGACGAGTGCAAATACACATGGTCACAAACCCAATCTCCATCACAAATGTAAGTAACAAAGGTGTTAAGGTTGATGTCAACCCATCATTTTTGGAACATTTTTTGCTTTGTAACTCAGCAGAGAAAAATTAAATCCATGTAAAAGTATACATTTCTAGAAGTGCAGTGACATGTGAAACACAATGGTGATGATGATTTTTGACAAAAGTCTATCATTTTGGCTCTGGGGGCCGAAAAACATGTTTTTGGTGCCAAATATTTCTGGAAAGCCTAACTAAAATAAAATGTGCAACTTATGCACTGTTATGAATCTAGAAACAAATGTCCAGGTTCGGTTTTCTCAAATTTTTGATATATGTCTTAATTTTTTGAAATATTGTCAAAAAAAGATCAAAGGTGACCATTTTTGCCACAAAAAATGGCCACTTTTGACCTAGTTTTGGTAATATTTTATAAAAATGAAAAATTGAGAAAACTGAACCTGGACATTGATTTCTTGATTCTAAAAAGACTAAATTTAGTTCCATTTTTTTACAAAAGCACATTTTAGTTGGACTTTTCAGAAATTGTTGGCGCCAAAAATGCATATTTTGGTCCTAGGGTCAGTGAAGGTTTTTGTCTAAAATCATAACATCACAACTGTATACCGCAATGCAAATTTGCTTCTAGAAATGTATACTTTTAAGTTTGTGAGTTAAAGAGTAAAATCCTTTCCAAAAATGAAGGGTCCACGCCAACCTTACAAACAAATTCCTCTCTTTTTAGTTATAATTCCCTTCATCTACCTTAATTTCCTTTTCCCCTTTCATTTCTTAACCCTTTTTATAGTACTAAAATAAAATCAGCATAAAGGTAACTTGATTGAGAAGCCAATTTTTAGGCGACACATATCTGTCTTTATTTACACCTTTCAGTATCAGAAGTGCATTGACCATGAAAATGACAAGTTAAGTTGAGAAAGCAATCATCAACCAGCTCCCTGTACTATTGGGACTGACAGACATGAGGGACGTGATCACAAACACCTCCAATCATCCTATCATCTTTGTTTGAAAAACTAAAACAACAGAATGGGTGTGCTCTGGGGATGAATTGATTTAGAAATATCCGATAGAAATTCATTTTTATCGGATATTGGACATTTAGGGAAAATGAATTTGATATGTTGATTTTTTTCTTTAATGTATTGTTGTGGTAAATGATTTACAAGATGCAGTAAATTTAAGAAGAACACATTTAGAAAAAAAATGGGAATGATTTTTGAGTTGCAATAAGAATGTTATCTTTTATTTCATTATTGTTTTCTCATAATAATCAGTTGTTGATAATATATCTTTTAAAGAAACTGACACACTTAAGTAACTTTCTACAAGATATGAATTTTTAAATTATGTATAGTTATGCAAATAATGGGGATTTGAAATTAGATTTTGCCAAATTCAACTGTGATTGATGCATCCTAACTGTAATTGTTCTTTTAAGTACAATCACTGTTAGGTTTTAAATATATTAAAATTTAACAGTCTAGGAATCATCAAAAAATGGAAGAATGAAAAAAAGAAAAGAGCAATGCCTTCAAGGACAGGTGTCTCCATTAAAATATTGATTCATTTTTATATCTGAGAATCTTACGAGGGCTTCTCATAATCAGTGAAATTCTCAACAAAATATTTCATTTTAGATGTGTAAGTAGTCGGGATAAATGAACCTGGGGGGGGGGGACTTAGTACAAAGGTGATTACGGGGATGTGCCACAAACTTGGTTAGCAAAATCAGGCTGTCTGGTATACCAGTGGGTCCTTTTTCTTTGCAAAATATGGTATTTTGATGGGTCTGTTTTTCAAAATTTTCTAGAATTTGCGCAAAAATGGCGCACATTTTTGATTGTTATCTAAATTTCAAACACAAATCAGGAAACTCACACCAAATTAACGCACAATTTCAGAGAAAATTTCAATTTTGGTACTATAAATTCGACTCAAAATTTGGGGAATTTGGTATATGGAGGAGTCCCTTTTTCTTGAAAATTGGTATATACATTAGTGGTACTTCAAATTTCCCAGCGGCACACCCCTACCAAAACCAAACTTGAGTACCCCCTGGGAAATGAACACTGCTGTTATGGCAGCTTTGGACAGGCATGTGTAGGCGGTGATCTTATCTAAACAAGATGTTGTTACATTTGAACTATATCCACCAGCGGTTTAAAGCGATATTCCATTGTGCCATTCAACCAGCAAATGACTTGATGATTTGAATTACTGAATGTACCTTTAATAAGCTGGCGGAAAAGATAAGCCTACTAGTTCATTTGAAACTGTAGAAATACCTCCCAAGAAGATATTTATTTCTACAAGAACATATGAGGGGTGCTCTGGCAATATGAGAGGAAAGTCGCAAATTTCAAAATTGAGTTTATGAGATATTTTAATTCTCTATAATCTCAGCTTTTGAATGATATATAACATGTCACACTTTCTTTCCCCATTATTCATTTAGAGATCAAAATCCAAAGCAGTCCACTGAATATATTGCAACAAAGTTAGCTGCAAATCGATTTCAAAGATACTGATTACTACAGTGTATAATAGCAACATGCAATCAATTAACCGTGAATAATTGCACTTCCCGGAAAAGTTGACCTCCAAAACTTTACTTATAGGTAAACATTTATGTATGAAGGCGTTTTATGTCAAAAAACAAAATTCGACTATTTCACCCTATTTTTTCTTTCGATGCTATTTATTCAAAAAGGAGATTTGCGACTTTCCTCTCATTTTGACAGAGCAGCCCACATATATACTTTGTGGCTTCCACCACTGAATGCAACCTAAACTAGCTAACGGAAGAAAGTCTTGTTTGTTTGAAACCCTAGCAGTGTAGAAATACCTCCAAGATACTGTGTATTGTACAGCTCATAGCTCTCTGAATTCCATCAAATCCATGCAGGTTACTTAAATCCATCTAGATTTGCGTATGGTGATAAATAACAAGCACACTGACATCTCCGGGTAATAAGTGATTTATTTTGACAGGATTGTGACATCAAATATGAAATCTTAAATGGAATGAGATATAGTGTTCCATTCTTGTATGTTCTAACGTGATAGTCAAACTTGTGTGCATAAGGCAAAAAAAGAAACAACTTTGTTTCCTGTGGGTGGTCAAAAAACCCTAAATGCGAAATGTGTTTTTGTTTTGTTTTTAATTTTATTCTTCTTAAGAGGTGCTAAGGCAATTTTTAATTAAAAATCTGCATTGGTGATGAATTTTTAGTAAGAAACCTGTGGGGTTTCGATTGTTTGTAGAAAAGAAAACACTTCTAATTTCCCCCCTTCTTTATATCAAAATGGCTATTTTGATTGCCGTTTTCTTAAATGTCAAAATAAAAAGATAAAATGTGCAAATATATGGACGCCAAAACGAAATACACAAAGCCCACAGGAAACAAACTGGTTTTTTTGTATTGCCTAATATTTATAGGCTTTTAAATATGATATAAATGAGCATTGTTTCACATCATTTTTTGAATTGCCACTGAAAGGATTTTCTTGAGGATTTGATATGTTGTTTTAGAAAATGGCAATTTTTTCATACAAATATATTGAGACTGTATTGGTCTTTTGGTTGATAAAATTTATGATGAAGCCTAAACAGTGCTATTGCATTATTGAAATAATATGCAACACTTCAAAAACCATAGCAGCTTGCATAATTTTTGGATGTCAGATTTCAACCAAATTTATTAGACAAGCTTAAAGATTATAACCTTTCAAATGTCCAAAGTATAGACAAAAAAGCTAGGAATGGTGGAAATGTACTTTGGTGACTGTCCCACAGCCAAATATTTGAAAGCAAGAAATAAATCTGACATTGTCATAAAATCTTAGAATTTTCAAACTTTTTAATTTTTAAAATTGTCATGTATACTACTTTTTCATACTAAATAACATAATAAATTTCACTAGATCTCAAAATCAACCTCGCAATGTTGTTTAGTCATTTTCAACTTCAGCTGACCGTTTCTCAGGATTGATTTTGTGATAATGTTGTTTAAATGTGCAGCAACATATATGGATTATTCAAAATTATGTTGAGAAAAGAAACTTCAGGTGATATTTAAGGGGTTTTCTCAGAGATGCAAAATCTACATTGATTTTCTTACACATTTAGTATTTGGTAGATTTATTTGTGCTGATAACGAATCTTGAAATAAAAAAATATAGGTCACGTGCTCGTTTTTGAGATACATGCATTTCAAAAAGTACATATTTCCCCAAAAAATCACCCAATTCACCACACAAAGTATAGGGAAAGCTCAAAAAAGTTGATCATTATGTGCTTGTAAAATAGTAAATGCTCCATAGATTTTTTCAATTTTTACATATGTTAAAGCATTTTTTGCATACTTCAAAATACTGAAATAAAAAATAGGGTCACTGTGTTAGTTTTCAAGAAAAATGACAAAACCGGTTACTTTACTGGCACATCTGCATCTGCATAATTTCCAACGTATATATTACGCAGCGATGTGGCGCATGATTAATCAAACGCGTTAGTAAAGCATGCGTTCAGTGTGCATTGAAATTTTCGTACGCAAAAAGGGTGCAAACAATTTTTAAGAATTTTTACTATTTATGAAAAATCGTTATCCTACAATCATAAGCAACTGCATCTCTGAGAAAACCCCTTCACATGATCAGTTGCCTGTGGTATTTGTAATAAATCAATTTCAAGGAGAATTACTGGTAACCTTTTAGATGGGTGGCTTTTTCAGAAAACATTTTCAAGGTCTTTAGAAACATAAGTGACTTTGATTTAATCAAAATGTAGAACTATCCTTTTTACGTGATTGTAGTAGTTACATGGTTAGTTGATTAAAGATTAAATCAGTTTTAGTGTCACAGAACCAATGTGGGCTGTTCCGGCAAAATGAGAGGAAAGTCATGATTTTCAAAAATGAGTTTATAACATCTATGTTAAATTCTTCATATTCCCAGCTTTAAAATAATATACAATTTTTCATAATTTCCCTTATCCTCTTCCCAGCTTTAAAATGATTTACAATTTTTCATAATTTCCCTTATCCTTTTCCATAAATATTTAATTTTTGCGACCATGTACGGCAGTTCAGAATATAAAGGATTGTCTAAAATCAACTGTGTAAGCACTATGTGCCATTGAGCATGGTATCTAATTATCAGCCTACATAGAGAAACACCCAAAAGGTTATGAGGGAACGATAACATCCATTTTTTCCGGTTATGCAATACAGTTGAATCTTGAATATTAAGACTATATGCAATATTTCATGTGAATTTGAAGTTATTCTATAAACATCTTCATAATCTTCAATCATTTTCAAAACGTTGAAAATGATGTCATCACTTAACCTGCCGCATCTTAGTGCAAGTTGTACAGAGTGTTTAGAATCTTTTGATAAAAAAATGATCATTTCCAGGTAATAGATGTTGCCCAATTTTTACATATAGTCAGAAGAATATTTACAGATGCGGTTTCCATCAAAAACGAAAATTGAATATTTTACCCATGTTTCTCTTCAGTAACTGTTTTTCGCTCATTTTGCCAGAGCACCCCTCATTTGATCAAGGATGAGATTTCTCCTCCGATTGGAGGAATTCATCCTTTTTCTATGCAATCACATCCCAGTGCAGTCTATTCTAAGTGCACCTCCGAGTTATTATAATTGTTTGATATAGGTAGGGTTTTTTTACGGTTTTTAATGCAAATTTTCCACTCTCCATTTTATGCTATTTCATTTTTTTCTATGTTTTTTCTTGATTCATTCATCATTGTAAAAGTCAAGATAAATTTGTCATCCTTAAGAACCACAAGATCGGGGCATTTTACACTTGAGAATTTCTTCCGGGGGAGGGGGGGAGGCACTCCCATATATTGGCATGCGTCATGCTCCTGTCGATAGACCCCCTTTTTTTGCTCCGCTCTCACCCAATGACCCCCCTTTTCACTGAGCTGTCACCCAATGACTCCCTATTATTTTGAAAGTCAACCTTATAATCCTCTTTTTTATTGTGACTCTCATCCATTGCCCTGATTTTTCGAGAACATACACCGAATGACCCCCTTTTTTCACTCAATTTGTCAATTTTTCAACAATTTTACGAAAATTTTGAAGATCAGTGACACCAAATTACCCCCTATTTTTCAATGTGTTTCTCACCTATTGCCCTACATTTCGAAAGCCGGTAGGAGCAGCTACATCATTTTCATATTTGAGTGCCCCCCCCCCCCCCGGGGAAATTCTACATGATTACAAGCCCTATGGCAATTTGGCAAATCCAAATTTCTTGAAGTCAATGAATCATTCAAGTTTCTTAGCTGTGTAACTCCTTGCTAGCTAAGCCTTCAAATTGGTGAACAACAATTCTACCAGTAATTCAACAACTCACCATATCTTTATACAGGCGCATACTGTTGTTGATTTGTGATGAACCAACAGTTAATATTCAAATTATTGCGTTACGCACGGCATAGCATTCACCTAAGTGCATTTATGCAGTACGCATAAGACGGCTTAATGTTCATCGGGCATTGGTGAATTTTTATAATCGTGACACCTAATTATAAATTTTAGGGGTGTGTCGATGATTCCATTCATTCTGATAGGGTC
This sequence comes from Ophiothrix spiculata, assembly GCA_000969725.1. Taxonomy (NCBI): domain Eukaryota; kingdom Metazoa; phylum Echinodermata; class Ophiuroidea; order Amphilepidida; family Ophiotrichidae; genus Ophiothrix; species Ophiothrix spiculata. The sequence continues at coordinate 56,329 of JXSR01S001495.1, forward strand.
GTATGCTTTATCTAGTCAATTCAATAGAAATTTGATATAACGATAACAGATATATGGCCATAATAAAATAAAGTCAACTTTCTTACAAAAAATAATGGATATAAAACCAAAGCTGGCATATATTGGCCAATCATATAAATAAATATGGCCACATTGACTTGAATCTCTATAATGGAATGGAAAGCAGGCATCTGAAACGGTATTTAGGCCTACTAACGTTGAAAATATACAATTTGACATCAACTAAAAAACTTATACACGTATGTTGACATTTTTTATAGTTTGTAATTCGTAAAATTAATGTGGCGTAAATGATCTAACTATGAGGCCCATTAAATCAAACAAAGAAGCCGATGTGGTGTTCTCCAAAACGAACTTGAATCGATAGCAGGACATCAAACCTTTTGACAATAATTTCCATCAAACCTGATTGAAAACCTTGCGTATTCTATAGAAAATAGCTCAATTAATGAGGGAAGATCATCGTATTATGTTGATCATAGTTGAGCATTATACGGCTTTTTAGTTTTGTTCTGAACCCATCCCCTCCAAATATAATCTTACCATCACCAATATGCGCTTGGTGACAGGAATAAAAAAAATCTACTATAATATAAAAATTTTGATGTAGTGTTTAAGCTATTTTGACTCAACAAAAGGTTAAAATAATTAGCACTGCTCATTTTCCATACTATACATCATTGCTAATAAACCATTAAAAGCATCAGTTTGTGTCAGCTCATTCAACTACAAATGTACAAATCAAGCTTTTTGAAACATTAGGGAACAAGCTTATGATATTAATTAATCAAAGTTTTTTCCTACTCATTGGGGATAGAGCTTAGATGATTTTTCTTTTTTGTTTTAAAACCAATTGACGAAGCAGCATGAGTGGCTATGATGTAATTTTCTGCATTTTTATTATGAATCATTTACATGTACTTTGATTACTTTATTGGCACATCTGCATCTGCATAATTTCCAACGTGTACATGTACTTTGATTCAAGTAATCAGCCCTTTTCTGCAATTTTGAACTTAAAATTCTGATCCTCTAATTGGTTCTTCAAAAAAAAAGTTACAGTGCAGCTTAGACTATGGTCCATTTAGTATGAACTTTTTAAATCTGTTTTGGTTAAACTGCATCTGTATACCATAAGAAATTTGTAAACAACAGTTTTGAAAATTTACACTCTACGCAAATTTGTAACTGTTAATAAAAATGCCGTACAACCTTCCCAATTGTGACCATAGTCTAAATAAACACAGTTATTACTTCACTAAATGTCCCTTCAATTGCGTAAAGTAGATAGACGACTATTAGATTTACTATATGCCTGTCACTGCTCCGTTATATGGATGGTTTAAAAAGCATTAAGATCTCACCGCTCATCAATCACTTCTTGAGCTGCAATAAAGATGCATTGGTCAACTTCTGACATATTGGACTTTGCTTTGAATTGAATTTTGCCTTAGTCATTCAAAAATGCATGATTTTATTAGGGAAAATTCAGTATGATATTTGGAAAATTGGCAGGTCAATGCATTGTAGCATAATGGAATGAGACTGTTTTCAATTTATTCCATTTCAATGAGAAATTTCTCATTGATAAATACAAGAAGAAACCAGGTCAAACTCACGGCACTAGATATGTAAGTTCATACGTGCAGGTTGAAACATAAACTTGATGATTAAAACTTCTACTGCACTCACCGGAATTATTTTTCCCCAGATATTTTCAAGACCAAACTGGTCACTTCATCAGTGGGTGGATGTTGTGAGATGCTAGATATGATTTGCAAGGGTGTGATTGTTGAGGAATACATATCCTGATTTCATGTAAAATCTCATTATTTTCAGCCTAATTTTGGGTATTTTAGCAGAAATAAACACTGTTTTTAAGCTTTTCCCACCAAAAACTCAGCCACACTTCTTGTTGTGTGATATACAGATTCGGCAAGTGAGTTTTGAATCAAAATTGAAAATTGAAAAGGGACAAAGTGCAAAAAAAAAAATGGGGGTCTCTGGGCAAAAATGGACAAAAATTTGCTAAATTTTGACAACATTTTCTGCTCAATAACTTTATTCAGCCATTTCTCAAAAGGCTTTTATCCAATTTTCATCACTTTTTGAAAAGAGTCTATCGTATAATTATCAAATCCGGAATTGCATTCATTATATTTGAAAAATATAGTGTGCAATGCACATTACTACTTTCGTCTGCACATATTTCTGCGCATTTGTTTTAAAACTTACAACCTGAAAATATTCTATCCGGTTAAATGTAATAATGAGGTTATGAAAAATTGATAAGTTACAAATTAATGAGATTTGTACTTGTGGTGTACCACGTGTATCAAAAAAAATTGTGCACGGATTAAAACTGATTTTGACCTTGATAAAAGCACCAAATCATAATTTTCTTGTTTTTGTAGGAAAGCAAATTAAATAAGCTTTCAATTTCAAATGCAGAAAAAATTATAGAAATCGGATGAAAAATAAAAAAGATATGACCAATTTTGTATGTACGTCTCTTTTTCTTCCATTCCAATGGGATTTACACAGTTAAGCAAGATATTACATATCACAATTACGGGTTATGGCATAATGATAAAAGCTCAAAGTACTTACAAAATTGGTCATATCTTTTTTATTTTTCATCCGATTTCTATAATTTTTTCTGCATTTGAAAGCTTATTTAGTCTGCTTTACTACAATAACAGAAAAAATATGATTTAGTGCTTTTATCAAGGTCAAAATCAGTTTTAATTCGTGCACAATTTTTTTTGATACACGTGTAATTTGTATATGGCCCATGAAATCAGCCATTTCTATGGCAATGGAAGATAAAATGTTAAAACAAACATCAATTTTTTCATAATGAATAGATAAGTTACCTATACTTTACTTTGATCAACACCAAATAGGTGCATTGGACACTTGATTTGCACATACCCTAGAATTATTAAACTTAGCATTTCTGGCTGGGTGAGATAGGTTTCTATCAATTCAAGGATCAAGG
>JXSR01S001495.1:78242-88595 GCA_000969725.1 Ophiothrix spiculata
TCAACTTAGTCCGATTACAAAGGTGGAAGGCGGAGGCATCATGATCGACACTCTGTGTCGAGAACCGCGCGGCCCGAGAACCGCGTATTCTAGTTTTTTTTGTTAAAAAAAAATAATAATAATAAAAATGCATTCCGTATTAGGTTTTCAAATATAGGTGAGCTTTGAGACAAACAATTAAATTAGTGTGGCCTGATCCATTATTTTTTTCAGATGCATACACATAATTGATGATTATTAGTTACAAATGCTTATGGTCTCATGTTGGATTTTAAGAATATTTGTTTTGGCAGTTACAATATTTCAGACTTTATAGACTTCACTATAACTTAACAAATCCCACAGATTACCAACAAAACCTATACAGCTCTAACATGTCATCCATGTAGCCCTATTACCTCGCAGTTATTACTGCAAATACATTTCTCTTCAATTGCTTAAAGTAGATGGATAACTCTTGCGATTTACTAACTGCCCATCATGGCTATATATGGGTTGTTGAGAAAGCATTAAGAGCTCACTGCACATCAATCATCCCTTGAGCTGTAAAAAAGGTGCATCAATTGTTGACATACATCGTATTTTATAGCTTGGTCACAATAATTGTACGAACAGCTTACGAGCAGTGTAGTCCATCTAATAGGACCACCACACGACGCCCTCGCTGCTCGCTTTACTCACTGCTCGTGGTCCTTTTAAATGGACTAAACACTGCTCGTAAGGTGTTTGTACGATTATTGTGACCAAGCTCTTACTTGGCTAGAATAAAAATTGAAAAAAATTTTGAAATCAGTTGTAACTCAGAAATACAAGATTTGTTTATGGAAATTATCATAACGAACAAAATCTGCGGTCCATGCATGATTATGTAATGAGGTTGAAATGAGGCTATATTTTCAGTTTCTTTCAATTTCTTGAGAAATACCTCTTTAATTGCAGGATGAAACTGGGTCAAACTCTGCTGCTATATTTATTAAAGGGACTAGCCTGGATTTCACCTAGAATTAAATACTTATGGAAATGCCCTAAATAAAGCTTAACAATGCTTAAAAATATAGTAAAATCCAAAAAAGTGTAAACATTTACACACAAATGGTTAAAATTGAGAGAACTACTGCCACAGAAAAAAAAAGAAAATTGTAAATAGTATTTTTTTCAGAAATTCGACAAATTTTGTGAAATTTTCATGGTGGCCAAATTTGCCATGTACATTACTACATAGTCTATTGGAAATTGAAAAATAAAAAATTGCTTAACTCAAAAACGCTTTGACAGAAAAAAATCTTTCATCATTCTGCACATTCTGTGAAATTTTGAACAAATTCTGTGCAGGACACCGTAGCCATTAGAACTACCAAGAATAAACAATTGCACTTTACATTTTTTAGTTGTAGTAGATTGGTTTTTGCAGGATTGTGACCCTTAAAGGGACTGTTCTTTGTCATCAGTGAGGCGGCAAATTACGACCTTGACATGTATTTTCACCTGTAGCGCAAAATGAAGTTACTGGCATTTACGGCTCATACGGGCTTGACATCCACATATTTACTTGAAACAATTGAGATGAACTACATAATGTATTAAAGGAGCATGGTCCAATTGCTTCAACATTTTTTCAAACTTTTTGAGATTTTGATACCAAAATATTACTCATATTTTTCTCATAACCCATATGAAATTTCACGGCTGAGTTGTGTTCCGTTTCGGAGATATACATGAAAATGTGTCTAATTATGGTAACCATAATTATTTTACACAGTAACGTATAGGCGGCTCTGAAATACAAAATTGCCCATAAAATCAAAACGGTTTGACCGATTCAGCTGAAATTTGAAACTTAGACTTCTTTAGTGGTCATCTTTCACATGACAATGAAAACTAAATTTTGAAAAATCGGACCAAGCTCCTTTAATAAAACCTGCCTAGCTCAAATCTTCTGCAGGCCACAAATTTATTGAACACGTAGATAAATAAATGAGAAATGGAAGCTGCATGGGAATGAATGTTGTTATTTACTGCCATTAAATCCAGACATTTTCAATAAAAGATAAATTGTGTAATGGCAGAAGTGCATTAACGTAATTACTCCATATTAAAAATAGAGCATGATAGTTCTACAAATCAGTAAGTAGAGTAATGATACAAGGTCACATGAGTCGTGACTCTTCAGTGTAATTTTGTTTCTAAGAAATATTTCTCAAGAAAGGGCTTGCCTCACTTTAAGTTTAAACAGTTAGGCATTATGCACAAAACTGGACTAAATCCCAGACTTAGTGAAATTCAATTTCTTAAAAATAACACATTTTCTGAAATCTGCGATCATTTATGTTCTTGATTAAAGATTTGAAATAGAATTTCTATAATTTGATAATTTTTCCATTTTGGAACATTGGCATATTTTCCCAGAAGAACAAAAAATCAGTTAAGTTAGTCCCGGACTAAACCATTTTTGTGTTCTAAAATTACTTTCAGTGATCTAAAACAGACAAATGAATCATATAATAAAGGTATAAGTATAAATCTTTTAACCAAAACAATAATTTTCTCTTGGAATATTCCAAAAATGTACTATTTTTCAAAATTTAAAATGTTGCTTAGTCTGGAACTAACTTTAGTCCAGTTTTGTGCAAAATGGACTTTGATGACTAAAACTGTAAATGGCAAATTACTTAAATTTCAACTCTTCGGTATTTATAGTTCATATCTATATTTTACATGTAAATCTCAGTTATAGTTTTACTCCCTGACAACCCTTAAGGGACCATAACTTGACTTTGGGAAATCGGGTGAAGTTCATTGAGGTGTCATTTTAATCCTTTACCTTGTCTTTGCAAATATTTTAAAAAAAGTAAAAATGGCAAGAAGCTGCATTTATGGCTGGTTTGGAATGGACAGTAACATATTTGATACTTATTTTGAATTTTTGTAGTATTTGGTCAGAACATAATACAACCTACAATAAAAATACCAACTCAAAATCTGTTTTAAGAAAACATTTGCCCTCTCCCTCCCTGTATAAAATAGACATTTACTCCATACATACATACATCAGGCTTATTTAACGTGCCATTTCATATAGATCACAGCATGGCTGTCTATACAGATATCACAATCTGATCACATCCTCCATAATGGCTGCTCAAAGGCGCACTTTATGTCCGTAGTTAGATTGTGAGTATCTAGACAGCACCAGGACGAAAAAGGGACAGCTATGGGTATAATACCCTACTCTTCACGAACCTAGCTGTGACAAGCATATATGGGTTTGACTCTCCCATATATGGGACCGACGGCTTAACGTCCCCTTCGAAGGACGGGGCTCTCACCACGTTTGTTGCCCTTGTCCAAACAACCATTGGTAGAGTGCATTGTTGACAACAACAGAGGTGAGAGCAGCCACAACCTCTGTTAGTGCACTCTACACTAGCACATCGCTGGCAGTACTGTCTATGGCCATACAGTAGCAATATGACACCAATACCCAACAACAGGCTGCATCAAGTCATGGCAGCATATTGGCCAGACTTGATTCTCCATACTTTTTGTGTGCACACATTTACTATGTTTAAAGAGAAACTATTCTATTTTATATCCCCAAACAAATCTTGAATAAAAAATTACATAAAAAGACAATTTCTTTTTAATAACAAACCCGGATTAGAACAACTTCCAAACATATTTGGGATGGCTCACCCTGTGCAGATGATATCAATTTTGATTTTGTTATTTCATCTCTTACAGCATTTTCTAAGCTTTAAAATGACACTTTACTTGTTGAAATTGATCAAGATGATCAAATTTTACAACAGAAAACCTGCTAAAAATTCTTATTATTTTCTTTACTTTTCGCTACCTGTTTTTACCAGTTTCTTAAAAAGTGTTCTGTCGCAAAATCCCCCCTTTTCGGGATGAGCCATCACATTTTATGAACTGCTCAAAACAAGTTTAAATTTAACAGTAAGATTGCCTATGTTGTTTCATAAGCTAGTTGTGTCAATAGCGAACACATTTAGTTAAACCCTAGAGCATTTACATGTAAAAATTTGCATTTTTGTCTTGCAAGATTGAAACTACCATGTCAAGACTTCAAACGTTATGCAAATTGATCTTGTTATTACGCTGACCGGGCATCTTGACCAGTGACCATGCATTTAGTAATTTTTTAAAAGCGTTAATTAACGCCTGTAATGTTGGATGTGCAAGGAACAGAGTGGCACTGTGACTTGTTTTGACAAGAGATGCTGGTTTTCGACAGCCTTTTAAAGCCTTGGTAATTCTTCACCAATATAAAGTGTTAATAAACATCTGTAATGTAGGATGTACAAGCAATAGAGTGGCTCTTGACTTGCACCAAGAAATGCATGCTTTTCACAGTCTTTTAAAGCCGTGTTAATTTGTCATCCATTTCTTAGTGTGCTTAGAAATACGAGGGTCATTCAAAACGTTCTACCTGTTGTATCATAACTTTGGTTCTGTTAAAGGCTTATTCTCCGATAAAGTGTGCAACTTTGCCGTTTTGGTGTCGCTCATGCTCGTCTTGCTTGTTTAACGTTGTTAAACGTTGTTAAACCTATTATAAATGATTTGAGTGGTTTAGGTGATACATTAGTAATATATGTGATGCTAAACAATTTATCATTCCAGGAAAGTAGATAACGATTAATCTGAAAATGCCAAATCGTTACTTTTCCCCATGTCGCCAGCCATACTTTTTATGTTTTATGTGCCCCTGTTCCTAAAATATTCGGGCATATCACACGCAATGCACGCTGTTAAAACAGCCCGTTATAGGTATTGATAATGACATATAAAGTTTAATTATATTAAGTATTTGATATGGCATACGAGCTTTTTAAAGCATGTCGCCAATATTGCAAACAGATACGAAGCAGATTCTAAAATCGATAACAAAGTGTGAAAATGAATTTGTTGATGGATGATTCCGCATTGGGTTTATCAAGTAAACTTCAGTGTTGAATAACATATATGTTATATAGAATTATATATTTACAGTAATGATTTACAAGGATATTAATATCAAAAATACCCTATGTGACTGTCACGTCGCGACAGATACAAAACACACATTTTGCTCCCTTCTCGCAAAACGCGGTACACTATGAGCAAAATACTACACCACAGTGTAGTATGTGTAAAGCTCCTAAATTAGTGTAAAGATCAAGTTTGTAAGAAAACGAATTTTCTCAATAATGAATATTTAAAAAAAGATTCCAACAGATACGAACCGACAGATACGAACATTAGGTATAGGGAATACAATGGTTAAAAATCAAGTATTTTTAAAACATCTCCCATGCACTTTTTCTTCTTCAGAAGCCATAAGAGTTTATGATTTTGTATGTTTTTCATGAGTTGTTAGTAGTCGAAATTTCAACATTTCTCTAACCAAAGTTGCACGGTTTATCGGAGAATGAGCCTAAAGGTAGATACTTGAAAATTGACACAAATATAGCTAAGAATGCCACCTACACATGGTGCAACAATCATATCAATATCTTTTCTAGATTTTTGTATGTTACCTGAAAACAACAGTAAGGTTAGGGTACACCGGAAACGGTAAAATATCTAATGACATTTCACCTGAAATTATATGTGCAGCTTATGTATGAAAAACCATCTGTAAACCAAAAAGTTATATAAGTTACAGAATAAATTTGATACGAAAGTGTACCTAACAGTCCAACAAATCATTGTCACTGATAAAGTAAACTTGTTACAGACATAAATTACACTGAATCCCAAAATTTGAAAGGATGTCTTGTACCCTCTCAGGATTACGAATATCAGCATCTCTGTAGCCTGACTTTTCCAAGTGCGTTTTTATGTAAAAAGCAACAGTTGGAGTTACTACACCACATTTTCAGTAAAAAACATGAATTTGGTTGCTTTTGGTATCTACCATGAAAATATTTTAACATTAGAAACTTAAAAATGCTACCATTTCGTATCTTGTTTTATTAAGGTTAATTTCTTCATAAACTGTGTCTTTGGTGATTTTGATATTATTGCTGGAGGGGCTATTTGTTCCTATTATTGTTATCCTTGTGAATTACCATTTTTTGCAGTCTTGGTCAGCTTTTTTAATCATCCTGCATAATTGTATGTTCATTCTTATGTTTTACTATTTTGTTTTACTGTATAGCAATACTACATGGCTAGATTATGGCCTTTTTAATTCACTGTATATGAGCCACTTTTAAAAATGTTGCACATTTTTGACCGTTTCCGGTGTAACGAAACTCTCTGTGGTTTTCATGAAACTTACTGAAATCTAGATAAGATATTTATATGATTGTTGCACCATGTGTAGAGGACATTCTTAACTATATTTTGTACGACTTTTAAGTAGCTACCTTTATTAGAACAAAAGTTATGATACAACAGGTAGAACTTTTTGAATGACCCTCGTAGTATAAAATATGGTAGATGTTTTCAATGCATTAATTATTATTTCATTGTTTTATACTGTAGTATGTAATATTCTATTTCATTTTTTTGTCACTTGATTCTATATCATATTTTTTACATTGATCATTTGATATGAAAATTTACACTTTAATGTTTGTATTTCATGTCCAAATCAAATTCTTAAACAAAAACAACAAAACAAAACAAGGACAGTCACTAATTTTATTTGCATTAGTATCTTATTCATTTAATCTAGGTTTACATTTAGTCCATGTCTAACTCTGAACTACAAATGAACTTTTTATTTCAAAACACACTGTTGGTTGGATTTGTTTGAGCCAACATCTTTAATCTATTGGGCTTAATAGTATTCTTTCCTTGGTCATAGTCTTGTTTCCTTATGTTTTGTAGAAAAATGCTAAAATATCCTTGCTTAAATATCCCTGTGTGATATGATTTTAAAGGATACATATTAATCTTATTTTATCCCGAGATCCCTCAGAATTATCTTAAACCTAGTGTATTTGTAGATTTATTTTACCTTAAGATTATTTTTTGAAATGCCTGTATCAATAAGTGATATGTTTATGTAATTTGATAAACACCATCAGTCAACTTTTATTTCAAAACAGGTATCCAAGATGTCAATAAAAACTTTGCTATTAAATTAATTTTCAGAATTTACTTGAAGATTTGTAGAGACTCTTGTTGAAAAAAGTTCACTCAAACATTCATAGAGACTCTCACTTTCAACACTTCATAAATTATTGGGAGAAAAATTGACATATTCTGTGCATCTTCTATTTCTTTTATGTTTGAGATTGAATGAGTTAGAGCATCATTTCTCTCATATTTTATGCCTGCATGGTCTGCAGCTGCACAGCACTGCTCAGATCTTGGGCTCAGGTGTAAAGTTTTGACTCAGTAATACGTGGATTGATTTATACTAGAACATACATCTGCGTGCAAAGATATTTTTTGCATAAATATTTATTTGAGGGGTGAAAAGGCAAAATGTCACACTTGATAATTTGGAGAAAAGAACTACTGTAATGAAACGTGGGTAAAATATTCAATTGTCTTTAAAAAATTTTGAAGGAAATCGCTTCTATAAATACTCTTCTAACTATATGTGAAATTTAGGCAACATTTATTACCTGGAAATGTTGATTTTTAATGGTTTTATCAAAAGTTTCTAAATGTTCTATGCAACTTACTCTAAGATGGGTCTGGGTCAGTGATGACATGATTTTTATCTTTTTGAAAACGATTGATGTTTATAGAATAATTTTAAATTCATATGAAATATTGCATATAGTCTCAATATTATGAGTACTAAGTTCCAAGTGTATTGCATAACCAGAAATAATGAATGTTTTGTATGTATCGATGTTCCTTCTTAACAGTGATTTGATCTATTACCTATTATCTTCATAAAGTATGAACAGACATGAATAACTGCACTAGATTCACCTCAAGTTAGGTGCAGGATTGTTTCTTTTTTCCCATACAGTGACAATGTTCCATTCCTCATTTTTCAAGATCATGGAATTACGATACAATACTGCACCTTGATGTTCACCAAATAGTGGTTTTGAAGTCCCAATTTTAATACTTATATATTGAGAACCACACAATTATGTCATACGGTTTTCTAAGCATCCTCACAGGATGCTCAAATTATTCTTGATCCAGCCCAGGAGTAAATGTATCAAATATCCCCTGGGATATTTGGCTGGTCATTTTTTTGTCACATTCAGTAGTAAAATGGTTTTAAGGTACCATTTTGAGATTTTTCTGCTTCACTCTGAATATTACCAAATGGTTGGTTAAGTTTCATATTAAGAGTTTCATCAGTCGAAAAATTCCAGTCTAGCAGCATTATGATTTCTCATCATCAATGTTTAGAAGATGTTTTGAATATTTAATTTTGAATTTTAAAATTCAGATAGATGGTCTAGCTTGTTATGTAGAATTCATGATTATTTCTATGATTGTTTTGAGTTACATGATCAAGAATGTGCTAAAATTATTCAATAAAACATGCATCTGTAATTCTAGATTTATAAAATAAAAAAATTTCACCTCTTGTTCATACATTTATGGAAAGGTTATTCAGCAGCAATGGAAATAGCTAACAGGTTCATTTTTTTTGCCCTGGGAATGTATTAATTGAATTTTAGAACCAACTACATGAGTGTCCATCAATTAAATTAAGAATAGAAATTTGTAAACATTTGTTGGACGCTGCGGCAAAAGGATGCAGTTGTCAGCTCGTACATGTTGCTCATTGTAGTATATCTGATGTATACAACTAGTATACATCAGATATACTACAATGAGCTACATGTAGGAGATGACTAAAGCAAAGCAAATTCCAGGTTATTTTTTTTACGTACTCTGAAGCGCTTTGGTTTTTTCCCAGAAGAGCTTAAAATAGCATACGGTGGTTATATCAGACCAATATTGGAGTACGCTGATGTGGTATGGCATTCCGGGCTTACAGCTAAACAGTGCAATGAAATTGAAGCAATCCAAAAGAGGGCCTGCAGAACAATCCTGGGGAGGCAATATGTGTCTTATGATGATGCTCTTGAGCTGTGCAATTTTGACACACTCTCTGATAGGAGGGAGAACCACTGTCTGAGGTTTGCCGAAGGGCTTTCCCAAACTAGCCGCACAAGTGCTCTTATCCCACCTACTAGAGAGGAGTGTCATGGGCGTACTCTACGTAACAGCAAAAAGTTTTTGCCGCCCAGGGCCAGGACAGAGCGTTATAAAAATAGTCCTGTACCCTATTTTATCAGTTTGCTTAACCAGTGATTTTTTGGGTTTTTTTCCCCCCTTTTCAGCCTTACCAGGGTTGTTCTGCAGATACCTCATTATATCTAATGTGCAATATTATTTTTGAATTCTTAGAAAGCTTCAATATTGTATTATAATATTTTTTTTTCTCCAAATTTTAATTCTTCTGTATTTTTATGCATTTTATATGTTCTTGTTCTTTTGATATTTTGAAGTGTAATATTTTCCAGTTGTATTTTTAATGTTTTTATAAGTGTGCCTATTGTAATTATTGACTTATATTTGGCCAGTTGGCCACCATTGTCAGTAAGTTTTTAATAAAATCTGAAATCTGACAACTGCATCATTTGCTGCCGTGGCCTGCATTTCTACTAAGGGATAGAATTTCTAGTCCTTTGTGAGTTGAATTCAACTTGTGACCCTGCTCAGACAATTTTCTGTAGGGTGATTGAGTACTTCTTTCATGGAGATTTCAAATTGATGCTATGAAAGCCATGGTTGGAATGGTATCCTGGGAAATTAATCTAATTGTGACAAGGATTTAATGTACAACATAAAAACTACTGCAAATGAGACAAGCCAAGTATAAATAATTTGTCAGGTATAAAAAGATGTAATCGTTTACACTCAGTCAATTAACAGAAATGATTGATCACAAACTAAAATATTTATATTGTGTTTTAGCAAGATGGCACTGAAATAATCACTTCTACAGAATCAAAAACAGAAATAAAAAACAATGTTTCACAAAAAAAAAACATCTTTCAAAAGATTCCATTTTATAGATTTAACCTAAACAATTTTTTTTTTAAATTTGAGGAAGTGGGTCAGCGCAGCTGTATTTCCCTCGCTTTGCACCAATGAGTCCCGGGTCCGATTCCCGATCCCGGTGCTGTATGTGCAGTTTTCAGTCCATGCTCGCTTCCACAGGATGTTCTCTGGGTCCTCAGGTTTTCCTCCTGCATTAAAACTGAATATTAAAGAAAGATCTAGGACCCAGGCGCGTAACCAGCATTGTCAGTCCGAGGGGGCAAACGTCGGTATCGTCCCTAAAACATCGGTGTCGTCCCTTTTTTGCATTTGATTTTTTATTACATTATTTTAGGTCTTTCAATGATA
>JXSR01S001496.1:50312-64743 GCA_000969725.1 Ophiothrix spiculata
AAGTGTAGGGTACTTGTAGATAGCTATGACCCTCACAAGTCCATTGGTACCTATAAAATTAAAATCGGACCTTGTATGACGTCCCAGTGACGTCATGAGTGACGTCGTGTCACAAAATGTGAAAATCATGGTTTTTCGCTATTTTTTTGAGCAAAAGTTGCAAGTTTTATCAAAGTCAAGTATACTTACGCATGTTCTCACTCCAAATAAATCAAACAAATACAATAAAACATAGTGGAAGTGTATCCTGAAAACAAAAAACACGATTTGTATGTAATTTGCATTGAAAATCAGTTTTTGTTCAGTTTTTCGTTTGACCCAGCGTACCATTCAGCAACGCCACGTCCAAACTCTATGTTCAATTTTCACAAAACGGGTCTTAAAATAAGCGCAAAGCTTTAAGAAAAAAGTCAAGAAGTTTCAGTGCGAAAAAATAATAAATAAGATAATACCAAATTGAGGAATGTGTTGAAAAAATAAAAGAAACAAATGAAAGTCTGTATAATTGACCGAAATGATATACATGCACTCCTGAGTAAGATACATTTTGTTTTAATTTGGTTTTGAACTGAGTCACCTCATTATGCGATTCATTTCCTCAGCAGCCGTTCAACACTATTAAATGATATCCCTTTAATACTATGTCCATCACGGTAGCCAATAAGGGTGTTAACAGTGAAGAACCTATTTTATATCCTGATAACCTGATTTACAGTCCAGACAATCAGATAATATGATGGAATTTCATTCTCATTATCCTCATGATGAAGCCGAGTACAGTCCTCCCAGTTGAAACCAAAGCCTTACTGAAAGATAGGTGAGATTGAAAGTTTAAGTCCGTTTTGATAGTTAATCCGACTTTTCTGTATATCAGACCACTCGTTTTATTCTAATTTGGAAAAAGGGAAAGCAGATATAACTAGGATTCACAGCTCTGATCAAGTTACACTAGTGGAGAACCAGTGAGATTGAAATACTGATCAAGTTTAACCATTCACTTGCTAATACTAATATACTACAAATATTTCTTGGTTGGAATTATTACCGATATTTTAAACAAAAGTAATTAGAATGATAATAAACGTAAGTATACGATTTTAAATCAGGCTAATTATATACAGGGTGTACCAAAAATGGATTGAATGGATTGATGAATAGATTGTTTCAAAAATACAATAATACTATTTTTGTGTAATTGCTTAGTTCGTGGAATGAAATTTAAAACATTTAATTTAAGGGATTTAGAAGTCATCCAGGAGTTTTCAACCAATAATTAACTTTATTTACTATTTATTTGGTTTATTTGATAAAGGCAAAGGTTTTTGACCAAGATAAGTGTGAAATATTATCTGGCATCAAGAGTACTGTCTTTATTATGAGTTTGTGCCGTTATAAACTATTAGATCCCAAAATGGTCAATGTTGGTAAAAAGTGCCAAAAACCGTACTTTTTACCCTGGAAAACCAACTAAAATTTGTTTTTATGCCATTCGGAATCAGAAACAAAATGTCTAGGAGTGTTTTCTCAATTCAGTCTCTTTTTTTTCTTACTTTTTAGGAAAAAAAAATAGTTAAAAATTAGTGCCTTTTTATGATTTTTGACATTTAAAAAAAAGTTTTAAAAAAATCAAAAATTTCAGAAAAACCTTTCTTAGACATTAGTTTCAAGCAGTAAAAAAGTTAAGATTTAATAGATGCACATTTTAGTTACGCTTTCCAGAAATATTTGGGGCAAAACTACATTTTTGGCATTTTTGACCATTCTTGTCAAAACGGATATCACTATCATGTTCAGCATACGAATTCGCTTCTATAATAACTGTTTCCTTGTATCTGGTTTATACAATTGGTTTGAGCATTAGAGTACAATGTCAGTTGTGGGACTACCCAGACTATTATAATGGATTTGAAACAATCTTGTATTCTGACAATTAAGAGTTTTGCGTAAGACAACTGCGTGCGAATGTAAGTCATTTTTTTCCAGCGGTGGGCGATTTGTAACGTTCGTCGTCTCGATGCACTGTGCTTTCCATTTGTCATAACTTGTGGATACTTAGTGGCTGCGTTCAGATTATCATGCACGTGCCAACAATAAATGTGAGACAATATTGTTTTATATTTTTGTTATTTTTACTTCATTCAAACAAGTGCATTGCATTTAAATATACAAGGTATATTAACCACGTCTATGGTAAAACATTTTCAGATAAACATTTTGTATGTCATAGGAGCTCACCTGTGCATGAATATGAGCATACATCATTCTTCTTCGAGCGACTCCGGTATTATCTACACCTGGCTTGTCATTTGATGAGCGCACATATTGTAATATCAAATGTCAGATATTAAAGATGAGATGAAAAGCTTTAGCACAAGGTTCGATTTAGGTTTCCCTATGAAGCTCTTTTTATTCCCTTTCTGTTTTGAATTAGTTTGAGTTTATCCTAGAAGTGCCAGATTATGCCACAAATCACAGACCGCATTCATGATATTAAGTTTGAACTTCTGACCAGAATTCGCAATATTTATCACAATGTATTAATTTCACGTATTTTTTCCTTACCCTGATAGTGTTATGGGTTACAAATTTTCATAGGTTTGATTTTAGGGATTATGTCGTTTTGATTCGGTAAACAAATTAAAATATGATATGTGTGTTTCCGAAATTTATTATCGAAATTTCAACTCCACGCAGTTCAAAAACCAAATCGAACTAGACAGATTTGGTCTATTCGGAGCTTTCAATACTAAAACTATTTAAAATAATTGGTTTGTTTTAATATTTCGCTAAATAATGTTAACAAATAGCACAACATGTCGGTATGATTAGATTCCGATAATGAAAGATGTTGTCATATGAAACCACATGTTCATGCATTTTAAACAATTTTCCATAAATAGCTAGCCACAAAATTTCAAGAGTTACCTCTACGATCCTCTTCATCCTTATCATGCATTGAAATCATGTAATATAAAATACCTAACTAAATCGTATAACTACATAGCACGTTTTAAGTTTGAATAGGAGCTCTAAATACGTTGATATAATTTCAAATATTTTCAACTCACCGTTTATCTACACGAGGAAATATCAGTATAAGATTTCTCATTTCTGGTTTTATGTTTCGTCCAGCTCAGATTGGGAAAGGTCGCAATGAATACATAACGGTAAAGGAATTCTTTAACTCTCGTTTTCTTTAGGTCATTGGGGCTGATAAGGACGATATTAATGTTACTTTAAAGGTATGCTAGTATAGTCTGACGTATTTAAATGAAGCTCTATTAATCAGTATTGTTGTAAATGTATAAAAATAAGCCTTCAACAGAATTGATACATGTAGTTGCTTTCCCATTCATGATTTGCATGCGTAAATTGAATGCTTCTAGCACTCATGAATTTGCAGTAGTCCGTTTTTGTCTATGACCATACTAGTATTTCTTTGAAATTCCGAATGGGGTTGACTTTATTCTGTCGGAGACTGTGTTTGAAAATGATAATCTATGTTCTTGTGGAAATTATTTATTAAGGCTACGGTTCCTTTTCAGCTACGAGATGTCGGAATAACATGTATATTGTTTTCAATAAACATAACAAAGTCTCCCAATATTCGGTGTACATAAGAGATACAGTTTGTGAATTATATACAAACAAGTAGAAAACAACATCCCTAATCAGTTTTATCGAAATTATGGATTAAGGTGTATTTTGTAAGTTCATTAAACTGAATTTCCCTCTTTGATTGTCCATAAATAACTTGCGGCTTAAAAATCTCATACAGTGTCACGGGGCTTGTCTTTGCTAATTCTAATTAGCTTTAATATTGTCATATTATACACTTTATTTAAATTTGTGTTTTCGTTCATCTGAGCCAGCCGTTAATGCGGTAAACATTTTGTGCTAAAGGTCTTAAATTGACAAAATTGATGTTTTTTGCAGATTCAAAAGCTTTATCCTTGCTTCATAACACTTTCAAATTTTCATTTCAAGAAAATTAGATTAGAAAAAAGATTAGACATTTGAAAGTATCTGTATATTATGAAGACCCTCAACAGAAAAGATAGGGTTTACTGATCTGTTAACATGTGTATCTAGTTTCATCGTTTACGCCATGACAATCTGCGACAGACCATAACTTGACTTAGATGTAAATTGAGATGGAAAAGAGATGGAAAAAGATACAAAGATAAACATAACAGAATTTAACTACAAATCAGTAACCTGTCATATCATTGTTGTTTTAGAAGTAATGTGATGGGTGTTTTCAGCTTTTACCGATTACCGTTTTTCATCGTCTACGTCACGGCACCTCTTGACTAGAATATGGTTCCCAGAGTTTCTAAATATAGAGACAATGCCTCCGATACAATTTTGCTTATTTCATAAAGGTTAATGAACATTTCTATCTTATCTTGAGGTGCTTATATATTCCAAGTGCTAAATAAAGACTTAACTGAATCTGTAAACGTTTTTGCATGCTAGTAATTACTCTTTTCTACTGCTTTGCCGGTAATACATTACACAGTACTTTTGAAATACCGAGAACATTCAGGTACAGAAAATATTCATTTCATTAAACTAGTGCAAAACAGAAACCAGGCAATAAAAGCCGACCAATGACCACTGAGTGATTCCAGAGATATTTAGGCTTGATTAAAGATCATCACTTTCTGACTTTAATTTCTACTACTGTATACGGCTGATGTGACCTGTAAGCACACCATTAAAATCATGTATTTAAACAGTTCGTATTTCCGGGGAAATGAGATTTTGTTGAGCCTTGTCAAACTGAAAAGGCTTTACCAGGTCATCTTTCTATTCTTTTTGTGCCATAGATTTAAATGTTCAATTATATCACACTAACTATTGAATAATATTTGCATGATCCGATTAAGTCAACCTTTTTCAAACCAAAATGTTGCTCATACTTTCTTATAATCCATGTGATATTTATGGTTGAAAAATATTCCGTTCGTGAGATTTATGTTATTTGAGAGGTTACAGAATGTGTTCCGTAAAAATTCCGTACACTTCAAGGATCTTTTGCGGAACAATGTCCGTATTGATGTTCCGTAAAATTATATATTTCCCGTAACAAATTACCAACCCGTAAAATTACGGGAAAGGAAAAAAGTGCTGGCATTTTCCCTGTAATTTTACGGATTTTCCTTTTTTACAGTGTAAAAAAAGAAAGAAAAAGAAAGAAAACATAAATAAAGGTCAAAATGGCAGACATATTTTGCATATTATTTTGTCCTTATCTCTATTAAATATGTCGTTTTGATGCTTTTTCTCGAAGCTTCGTAGGTCCATAGTTCCATCATTGTTACTATTAGACGATGTTGATATTGTTAGAAAAAGAGAGGAAATACATTTAAAAGCAGCTGCATAGTTGTTAGTTATTATGAGTTCCATGCCCTAACCGCTTTGCCATGCTCCCCTCTATAACTCGTAAACAAATTTCCATGC
Organism: Ophiothrix spiculata; assembly: GCA_000969725.1. NCBI lineage: Eukaryota > Metazoa > Echinodermata > Ophiuroidea > Amphilepidida > Ophiotrichidae > Ophiothrix > Ophiothrix spiculata. The sequence continues at coordinate 55,779 of JXSR01S001496.1, forward strand.
ATCATACCAGGAATGAAGATATACTTTTATGAATAATATTAATATTAGTATATATTTTTATTGTACACCTTATACTGAGAAATGATAGCGTTTGTTGAAAATCACTGCACTTACGTTAAAGGTTACAGGAAAAGAAAATATAAGTAGCTTCATATACAGTCGTTATAACAAAACAAAGTGGAAAACACCAATGTAAAATTGTAATGAAGCACAAATAGTCAACGATACTCAAAACAACTTTCAAATATAGCGCTTTTTTATGACCTCGAAAAACAATCAATCTGAACTGCCCTACTATGATGCTTACATACTTCGATAGTTTTGTCTCGACGTCGCGTCATGCTTTGTTTCATCTGGTGTTTTGATATTGTACATTGAACAGAAAGTACAAAGCGACAACTAGTATGAACGCAAGGTCGGATGACGTCGGTAAGGGTTCAGAGATTTTCGAGATCCACGGATATTAAACAATACATATAATAGTTTACTGGGTGTATATTCCAGGATCTTATGAAACTCTTCGTACACTAACAAGCGTAATCTCACTCAGCCAGTTCAAAGAGATTGTTTTTGAGGCGGTATATTTGAAAGCTTTTATGAGCATCGTGCATAATCGGAATTTTATGTTGTTGTTTTTCACTCAGTTTTGTTATAACAAATTTATAAAACTACTTGATAGTCTCTTTTCATGTAACCTTTAAACTGATAATGGATCCTTATTATGCTGTTTTCGTTCGTATGAGAATATCTGTTTTGATTGATTCTGATTCTAATTGATATCAAGTGAAAAATACGAAACTATGAGAGTTATGATGAGAAGACAGGAAAAGATAGTTTTTTTGTTTGTTTGTTTGTTCTTATTATTTTTTTTAATTTTTTTTTTAAGATTGGCAAAACATTGGGTAAGTAGGCGAACGTCAACGAGCTTTCAATGACAGATAAAATAAACAAATTATACTGTGCGAAAGCAGAGCCACGGGCACTTAATGATCAAAAGCACATGTAATTGAAAATCTTGACTTTGTCAAAATATGCCTCACTGGATGTGAACATTTGATTTCATGGAATATAAGGTAATGTTTTGCTTGATTTTCGAGTAAACGTGAATGGCAGTCTTGTCAATGAATGGCACCTTAAGGTACATGCTTATAAAGTGCAAAATATTTAAACGAAGCTTTATGTTATCATTATTGTCGTAAATCTGATGTATACAAATAAGACTTAAACAGAATTCAAGTAGTTGATATATATAGGCAGTTGATCTTCTATTCAAGTTCTTACAAACGTAAATTGAATGCTTCGAGCACTTATGAATTGGTAATAGTCTATTTTTATCTTTGGGATTTTATTATTTTCTTTAAAACTCCTAATGGAGATTGAATTTGATAGCTCTTTCTATTGTAGATTGTATTCTCAAGTTCTATTTAAAATTGGAAATCTACGTTCTTGTTGAAATTGTTTATTGAGTTAGACCCTTCAATTTGCTTTTAAAACATGTAAATGTTGTCATATTCAGTGTAAGGATTTGACTTATCCTTATGTAACATGTTTAGTTAAAACATGACATTTAAACGGTCAAAGAAGCACATAAAACATCACATGATAGGTATGTTTAACTTTATTTCGAGTTTTAAAGCCGTCGTTTGTCATATCATAGTTATTGAATCTTATCATCTGATCAAGGTGCATTAACCGAGTGAAAAATAACCATAATAGAATAAAAGTTACCAATATTTGCTTCTACTTTACTTTTGCATGAAACATTTAAAGAGAATATTGAACAATATTCTGAAGGGAATTTAAGAAGAAAATCTTTGTTTAATGCTGTAATTGCTATTTTTGTTAGACATGTCTATTGCTATGGGTAATCATAGTGTTATTGGATAGCAAACAAAACATGTCGTATAAGGCGAGCCTTCAGGATTATACTAATTTGACGCAATTTTACTTCAAAACCAGTTTGATTGTTGGTAGTAGAACAAAAAGTGACTATAAAGCTTCTTCAATCTTGTGACAGATTTACATTTGTCGTTGAAATAATTCCTTAATGTCAATTTTATAAAAATCCTGGATTAAGGTGTTTTTAGAATGTAAAAATGCATTTCTTCTTCTTGCTTGTTAATATGTACTGACAATTAAGACATATGAAACGACATATGAAATATCTCAATTATATTTAAAGCATCAATATAGATCATTACAAACGTGCTTCAGTTATAATTAGTAGTCTTTACGTATTTGTTATGTTTTTCGTACATCGTTTTACATAACCGTGAGGAATATTTCCTAGAACACGGGCAAAAGAGATTTACCGTTTGTGGCTGTTGATTGGTTTGTTTGTTTGTTTGTTTGTGGGCGTACACCACTAAAATTCCTTCAATTGAAACTAATGATCCAGAGCAGGGGATTATTGAGCTGTATTCTTTTAAGCGCAACTCCTTGGAAACCCTCATTTATGTCAGATTGTAAACTCGCATTTAGCTTTCAAATAATCTTCAATTTAATGCGCGAATCATTGTTTCTTTGATTGTTTGTTTGTTAAACAAGGCACAGAATCTTCATATGTTTTGATCATTTGATGGTGAACGTCGTACAAATTCAACGTGCGATGTATATCGACAGCTTCTGAATAATGATATACGAACACATTTTCATAATAGTACCTGGTAATACATGTACTCGAACACATTGATATAATACAGACAGTGACTGTGACACAAGTTGACATATGACAGTGTTTGTTGCCTGTATTTCTGTAGGCTAAGTTTCTCTCTACTTGTCATCTGACAAATCTAGCTACGGAATGCGAACATCGCATGATGGACGATAGCATGTGAGTTTGGGGAGATTGTTAATAAGCAATATCAACTCAACTTTATAATTTTGTAAATTTAATCGTTTTTATTAAAGATTTTCTTTAGTGGAAAAATAGGGTTTAAGACTTCAACATTGGTCCATGTTAAAGATACAGGTTCGTGACAATTATCTCATTATCACAAAGGAAAATTAGTGTATTCTGTTTTTATTTCTTGAAATTTATCGATCGTGCATCCTCTTTGTCTCGTCTTAAATACATGTTTGTCTAATTCGAGGAAATGTCCTTTGTCTGAGTGTAATGATGTGTTTATAAAAATGACATTGAAAATGAATGGAATGCAATGCGATTTATTTCACGCCATTAGTAATGAAAAGAAATGCGGCAGCATCTGTTGCTTTGAAAGCCACTATACCAATTAAGGCCCTGCGGGGAAACCCAAAACCCCGAATTTTCCCGGACCGGACCGGACCGAAACCGGGTCGGGAATTTTTTTTGAGCTTTTTTTCGGGTTCGGTACGGTCCGGGAAAAATATTACCGGGGTCGACCGGGTCGGGGAATTTTTACTCGGGGTCGGGGAAAGTTTACATTCGGTCCGGGAAATGCAAAAGCTCGTTCGGGGTAAAAATAAAATGGAGCAACAATTAATCGCTGTGTCTATAATGTCATTTTTTAACTTTTTTAATTTAATCGTTTGTACTTTGCATTAGTTGCTGATCTGTCATTTGTCATTGTCTTGCATTTCATGTACCTGAAATGTTACGCTGTTCATTGATATCAAAAAGTATACTACTTCAGGTTGAGCTCTTGGGGATCATTATATGATCCCACGCCTTCCAATCTATAAATATTAATTACAATTTTTGCCACGATGTTTTGAGTTGAAACTCTAATTTTTCCTTTACCACTTTACCGAATAAAGCACATTTAGACTTGTGACGTCAACAAGCATTTGCTTCTTATAAACAATCACATAAATTCCCCGCGCGCTAAGAGAATGATCTATGATTGGTTAAAAATCGGACCATAAAATCATGTGAACATTTTTCGTGAGATCCTAAATAAGGTCATATGTCTTAAATTGAGTCATTTTTTTCTTAATTGGTTTTAGGTGAAATCGTAATCATTTTTAAACACCATTTTAATGACTTGAAATTCGGGGTAACTCGGGGTCGGGGAAAAATATCCATCTTGACCGGGATATCATGAAAAACTACCGGTCCGGGTCGGTCCGGTCTAGAAAAAATCCTTTCGGGTCGGGGTCGGTCGGGGCAAGCTAAATTTTTATCGGGTCGGTCCGGTCGGGAAATAAATTTTCGGGGAACGACGGGGTCGGGGTGAGAAAAAACCTGCCCCGCAGGGCGTTAATACCAATGTGGATATCGTATGTGAAAATACTACTACAGAAAATATAGGCGTATATTTCTAGAAGGATTATATTTTTTTCTGTGTCAGTGGACTATATTCTTATGACTTATGTTTTTAGCCAGGAAAGAACTTTCATGAGATGTTCATAAATATTAGTTATCATGTACAAAATATTGCAATGAAGTTTTGCTTTAAATGAAGGGTGCCTTTTACGTGTGTGTGTTTTATCTTAGCTGACAATCTGCTTGGATTATTGATAATAAATATCATCAGGTAGAAAGTATTCTTATTGCGTGTGATTATTGTTTGTTTGTTTATTTTTACCAGTTATTTTCTTTTCACTTGTAAGACATAGTACACAGCGAGAAAAGTCATTGACGAAAAAAATTTCGGGAACACTATCGGACAAAGACTAATGCAGTAAAAGCTTCACAGCAAATATGCGGAAACAAAACCGTAGACAAAGCCATGGGCAAAAACAACTCTTAATGGAACAATGCGTTTCTTTTTTAAAGCAGCAACAACACTTATCAGTTTTAGTCATTGTAAAAATCCCTGGACAAACTAGAGTACAAAAATAGTACAACATTCCTAAGGTGCACATTTGGAACATCATTTAAGTACAATTTTAGTACACAAATTTGTACTATATTTGTACTAAAACTATACTATAATTGTGTTCCAAATGTGCACCTTAGGATGTACTATTCTTGTACTCGATTTTGTCCAGTGTAAGAGATGTCTTAATAAATTCGTTTGAATCCAGCACGGGATTTTAAAAGTATTTCAATTAACATAATTAATTAAGAATCAAAAGATTTCCATCTGCATACTCCTGTGTGAGATACATTTTGTTTTAACTCGGTGTCGAAGTCACCTCATTATCCGATTCATTTCCTCGGTAGCCGTTCAACACTATTCAATGATATCCCTTCAGCCTATAAGGGTGTTAACAGTGGAGAACCTATTTTATATCCTGATAACCTGATTTACAGTCCAGACAATCAGATTATATGATGGAATTTCGGCTTCGTGATGAAGCCGAGTACAGTCCTCCCAGTTGAAACCTATGACATATAAAATGTTTACCTGGAAAATGTTTTACCATAGACGTTGTTAATATACCTTGTATATTAAAAATGCAATGCGCTTGTTTGAATGAAGTAAAAATAACAAAAATAAGTAACATTATTGTTGTCTCACATTTCTTTTTGACATGTGCATGGTAATCTGAACGCAGCCACTGAGTATCCACAAGTTATGATAAATGTCAAGCAACATCAAGACAGACTAATGTTTCAAATTGCGTGCCCCTAAAAAACGTGATTTACATTCGCACGCAGGTATGTTACGCAAAGCTCTTAATTATCAAAATACCAGATTGTCCAGATTGTTTCAGACAGTTCTTTTGATGCTACACTAGGTAATATTTCGCACCCGTCTTGGTTAAAGACTTTTGCCTTTATCAAATAAACCAAATATAGTAAATAAAGTTAATTATAGGTTGAAAACTCATGGATGACATCTCAATCCCTTAAATGATATAATAGTTACCAGGTATCTGTAACCAAGGTAGCAGCGCTGTAGCATATTTGATGACAACAATTTGATGTGCATGCTATTCTTGAGAGGATTTGAAATCAAAATCAATTATATGTAGGGGCGTAACAGAAAGAGCTTGATTGATGTTAAATACCTTGTATTTTCATTTGACACAAAAACCAAGATTATTTTTATCAGGCATTAAAGTTGCTTGGTCCGAGTTTTTAACAGCATATCCTCCTTTTTATGAATATCGCCATCTTAGTATTTTGACACTTACTTATAAAATGTTCCCATTTCTACTAGGTTCAAACAACAGTGGGCTTTTCACTAGTGTAACTCGATGAATGTAGTGTAACCCTATAGTGAAGACCTATTTTATTTCCGAATGAAAATAAAATAAGCGGATTGAGATACAGCAAAGGCGGATTAAGTATTTTCCATCTTGAAGTAAGGTATTGTTTCAACTTTGAGGATTGTAACCTGCTTCATTATGTGGGTGATGATGAAGAAATTCACAGAGAAATTCCATCTTTATAATCCAATTCTCTTGACTGCTAATCAGGTTTTTACGATATATGATATTAGTCTTTACTACTGACAAGTTTTATATATGCATGATAATAATTTTAAAAGGAACTCATTGATTGTATCTCTTATGGATTGAAAACTACTCTATATTGTTATATGATAAAGCACATGCCTCTTAAGACGGCGAAGATAGTATTGTAACAAATCATGTAACTACATGTATATACATTACATTAACACAATTTAATAATAGTTTAGAACTCAATTCAAGCTCGCTATGAATTATATTGACTGCCCTTTGGAGAGAAACGTGGTGCAACGTACAGGATCAGTATTAAGGTCCCGTTATTGTTCATAATGATCATGATGATTGGACTTTTCCTACATATTTTGCCACCATAATTTTGGAAACCCGGCCGTAGCAATTAACTGAATGTGTGAGCAAGGGACAACACCTTTTGAGTATGTACTATTTTGTATCTTGTCGGGTCACAAACACACACTAGCTTAAAGGTCTAATGTTAATTATTCTACATTGACAAGTTTTGACAGCATTCAAGTGTTAGGGTGTCTTTTTGAAACAGCTGTATTCATTATTCAGGCTTTTTGTGTTTGTGTTCCTTTTTACATACTGAAAGCTTGGCTGTTGCTTTTAACCGGGGAGCACGGGGACCACCAGGGCATCCGTCTGCTATTTTTATATTACATATATAGATAGACTCCCTGTAGTATGCTGACGATGTGGCTTCAGGGACCCCATGTGAAAAGTGCACACAGACCCCCCCTACGGGAGTCCCTAGGGGGTCAATTTTCAACATTGTCAGAAGTATGACAATATGGGGGTCAAATGAAAGGTCTTGAAGCATAGAATCTAAATATGACATTTGTTTTGTTCAAAATATCTCTGTATCCATAGTGAGATACAAAATGGCCGCCAAAATACCCTTTTTATGCACGAAAATTTGATATATAGACAATAAGTCAGCAAAATATTCAAAATAATCACTGGGAATTTATTGGCTTAATTTAGGTTAAAACAAAACCAGGGAAACAGTTATCCCTTCATCAACTTTTAAGCATGTTTAAAATTCAAAATAACACTCATATCAAGTTCCAAAATGGCTGCCAAAATGTTTTTTATGCACAGAATCAGGTTACATCAGCAATAAATAAGCAATAAAACCATGAAATATTCCAAATGATGACTGAGACACAGCTTTAGAGGACACAACAGGTACAATTATCCCTAAATCATGTTGTTAAAATTTTTAAAATTCAAAATGGTGCCCATGGTAAGTTCAAAAATGGCTGCCAAAATGGTTTGTAATCTACAAAATGATGGGTTACAACCTGGACAAAACGAATAAATAAGCATTTCAAAATAATAACTGGGAAAGTACTTTGGACATTAAAGCAAACACAATTATTCCCAAATCTTGTTGTAAAAACATGTTTCAAAATAGAAATAAAACCAATATTGAGTTCCAAAACGGTCGCCAAAATGCGTGTTTATGCACAAAAATCAGTTACCTTGAAAATAGGTCAGCACTATAATTATGAAATATTAAAAATATTCACTGGGAAAATAGTTTTTAATGTTACAGCAGGAACAGATGTCGCAAAATTATGTTATAAACACCTTTCAAATTCAACAATGTGCCCATATAGGAAGGTCCAAAAGTTCATGGACCATGGCAGGCTTGTGATGGTCATTGGGGGATATGGTAAAAGCTTAGGCTTAATGTTTTCTTAAAATTCATTTTCATTTCCCTTGTATATATATTTTTGTAGGTTATACATATTATTCTATATACAAGCTGGCCATAGGTGATGGGATATAGAGCTCTGTATTGTAAAGTTTGAGGGTCTATGTTGGAAGTGAGTTAATTATGTCCTGGTAGAGTATGTAGTATAGGACCTTGAGCATAGTTGCACTTGAAATGACACCTTGAAGCAAACTGATACCATAAACTTGAACTTACAGGGTCATTTTACATGCAGTTTCATTTGGATAAACCATGTTTTGCTGGTATAAATGTGCCAAATTAGGATATAATGAGTGAATTCCTGGAAGTGAATATAAAAATCAATAAGAATTGAAATAAAAAGATAATGGAATGTTAACTTACGGGGGAAAAGAAAGGAAATTGAGAGAAAAAGGGAAAATTAAAAATAAAACAACCATTCTTAGCCAAAGATATATGCCTATATATAGATAAAGAAAATAACTTGATCAAGTCTAGTTCAAAATGGTTGTTAAAATACATTTTTCTTTTCAGATTTTAGTATTTTGGCAATGAGTTTGGGGCTTATTGTAGGTGCAAATATGAATTGAAGTGATTGTTATGAAGCACAGTTGTTGAAAAAAAATTCTGTTGTAGCACCCAAAGCCATTTTCTGTCAATTATTTTGAATAATTATTGTTAATGTTGTAATATTCCATTACACATGAAATTTTCAAACTGGCAATGGGTACCATTTTGAATTTAAAACATGTTGATAACAAAATTTTGAGTCTGTTTTTTAACCTCCAACATGTCCAAAGCCATTTCTGAGTGAATATTTTGAATGTTCATGTTTAAAATGCGGATTTTTTTGACAATGTAACCCATATTTTGTGCATCTATTGTACCATTTTTGAATTTCAAACATGTCAACAAATTAATTTAGGATAAAAGTTTCTGATGCAACCTACAAAGCCAATTGCC
>JXSR01S001496.1:64793-75384 GCA_000969725.1 Ophiothrix spiculata
TATTTTGAATAATTATTGTTAATGTTGTAATATTCCATTACACATGAAATTTTCAAACTGGCAATGGGTACCATTTTGAATTTAAAACATGTTAATAACAAAATTTTGAGTCTGTTTTTTAACCTCCAACATGTCCAAAGCCATTTCTGAGTGATTATTTTGAATGTTCATGTTTCAAATGCGGATTTTTTTTGACAATGTAACCCATATTTTGTGCATTTATTGTACCATTTTTGAATTTCAAACATGTCAACAAATTAATTTAGGGTAAAAGTTTCTGATGCAACCTACAAAGCCAATTGCCAGTGAATATTTTAAATATTTTACGTTTTTAATGCAGATTTATGTCAATCTAACCACAGATTTAACCAAATTTTGTACACAAAAGTGTATTTTGGCGGCCATTTTGCACCTCAGTCTGGTGCCATTTTGAATTTAAAATACGTACATGACATATGATTTGGGGACAAATTATCTTGCTGTAACATGACACCTTGATTGTGATAGAGAAAAGATTGAACTTTCATATAATACCATTAAAAGTATAGAAATAATTACAGGGGGGATGTGGTCATCACTTTTCTGAGAAGGTTGTCCCTTCCTATTCTTTACTGTGTAGGGGGCAAAGTTTGACCCCCTGTAAAATGAGCTGTGTGTACTTTTTTATGGGGGTCCAGCTTAGGGGAGGTGGGGAATACTAATATGTATCTGAAAATCACTAAGAGATAAAAATAGCAGAGATAGCCCTTTTTTACCCCGTGCTCCCCGGTTATTTATGAAATAAATAAACTAGAATCGGACAATTTGAAACATGACATGTAAATTAGCTGTGAAACTCATAATGAATACGAGTTTTACGAAATAATACAATGGATACAAGAACCAATACAGGTGTTGTTATTTTTTTAATAGTTATTTTAACGAGCAACAAATTCAATGATATATCGACGTATTCAATACGAAAATTATCATTATTTATTTTCAAAACCATCTTATTATGTATTGTAATTTACACTGGCAATGTTTCCAGCTGGATGAAACATAAAACCAAAAGAAATGAAAAACTTTGCATTGGTATTGGAATCTGTAGGCTACCGTATATGAACACTGAATGAAAAATATTGAAAATATGTCAGTATTACATGATTATAATAATTGCTTTTGAGTTATATCACGATAAGGGCAGACTGTGTAGATGTAAACATTAATTTACTTATTCTTAAGTGTATGTAATTACTTGATCATGTTTATGATAAATTAAATATGAATATCAACATCATTTCAAATGCACAGGTACAAGGCCGAGATGTGCTTCGTATTTTTTGTAGTTTGAAGCCACTTTCATTCAAAAATGGTTGTGATTTTTTTACAATGAAAATGTTCATTCAGAATGTCAATTTTACACTATGGTAAAAAAATTAATACAATATTAGAGTTATTCTAAATGAAAATAGCGAATAACACGGCCTAAAATGTGGTTTCAAATGACAGCATCGTCAATTATGCTTAAATAGAATATGTAGCTTATGAATAAAAATTCAAGTAGTTTGAAATTTACTTGTCTTAGAAACCGGATCGAATGTTGGATTACATATCATATCAATATACAGTTCAAAAAGAAATATGTCCAATAAGGCCCCTGAGGAATATTTTTTTCTAGAAAACAGCTGAAACAGTTTGACCATGAAAATTTGAAATGTTGGCTAAAATGTCTAAATATTACAAATTCCATAGAATTTCATTTGTTATCTGTTCCTTACAATAAAACCTATGAATCAAAAATTGAACTTTTTTGAGGAAAATGAAACATTAATGAAATATGAAGTCTATGAAAAAATATAAATCCATGAGCAAACCGCTTACTGAAGTGGTTATCATCTAAAGGCGGTGTCACACATCACCGTATAGAGCCAAAACGTATGAATAACGTACAAAGTTAGGCTATACGGTGGCGAGAGGTAATATACGGTGAAGAAATCCATTTAATAAACGTATTGACTAACGAACATGACACGAATAGACCGTACGACTTGCGGATAAGAAGCGGATAAGTTGTCTCGTCTCACTGAACAACGCTTAATAAGAACCGGACGTGTGCCGTACTAAACGAATAAATTAAGTATGAGGAACGTACAAAACGAATTAGTAACGTACGAAAAATCATACCTTTTCACACTTTCCGGTTCGCAAATTTCATTATAATATGTCTCCAGTGCACAAATCCCACCGGATGGATAACAGATTGAACGTGTTTCTACCGAATGCATAACGAACATCACCGTACAATCAAAACATTTCACATATTCGTATGTTTTCGTCTATACGGTGATGTGTGACACCGCCTTAATGGATAAAAGTACAAGGAACGTGGTCTCTGTTGAATGATCATCATCTATAATAGTGCTTATTGTTGAATGATCATCATCTAGAGTGTTTATAGTTGAATGATCATCAAGTAGACGAACAATGACATTTTCGTGCACGGAGATTGTGTTTTCCTGAAATAAAGCTAGAGAAAATATGTGGAAGTTTAGAGTTAGAGTACACGATTATTGAAGTATCGGAAACAAATACACATGAACATGGAACGTGGACAGGCAGACAGACATTTGACACACAATACTGTCATTTCTTTAATAAGTTGGCTTCATCTCGTCAGTACTCTTAATTCTGTCATTATTTTCTAACAACTATGAGACAAAAACAATATTACCAACTTGAAAAAGGTAAATAGGTTGAGTGTGCTAATTTAGTGTGATAAAGCTGTGTTGTCTTTAAGAGAGGATTATGTCCCCACATCAGACATGTCAGAATAGCATTAGCTTGAGAAATAAAAAAAAACCCGGAACCAAAACAATACTAAAGATGACTAAACTTCTGTAAGATTCGGGGAATTAATCCAATAGGTTTTCAAATAAGGTTTGTTATCATATTATGGTATCCAAGTTTATGAACATATAATTAAAGTTCCGATACCAAACATCAACAACAAAGTCAACAATAACCCAACAACAATCAACAACAACAACAACAACAACAAAACCTACATTTTGAAAATGTATTCTTTATCAAGAATGAAGAGGAAGTGCATTAGACTAATAAAATCGGCAATATAAATTATCGCAGATACTGAAGGTTTGTTAAATGATTTTGTTTCAAAAAGCTTTTTTTATACTACTCCGATTACCAGATAATGTGATAAAAGCTATTTGCTTTTGAATTTACAAAGAATACGAATTTTCTACTTTAAAACAATAAAGCATACGGTTAGCATTGTTCAATTAAATAAGCTTTTATTCTGCCTATGGCTAAGTCTACGTTTTATATTCACATTCGCATTTATGATGTGATTACCATTTTACTTCACTATTTTGTGTTCAACATTATGTGTTCTGCACAGTATTTTTAAGAATCATTTTCTGTAAATATTTTAGTCTCTTCTTGCATTGATGGACATGTGGTAAGTTATTATTGCGGATGGAAAGAATCAATATGTTTATACAAAAATTTCACTGGGTTTTAGTTTGTTACGATATTTTAATTTCTTAGCTACTAGCCTCTTATGCTCCATGGTCATCTGAACCATACTAATGCTAGAATGGAAAACTTATGGAAATGCTCTAAATAAATCTTAAAAGTATAGTAAATCCCCCCAAAAGTACACAAAATTACATAGAAATCGTTTCCAATTCGCTACTCTGCATGTTTTTTGCGTTTCTCTATACCTCAGGGTTCAAATTATATTTTAAACTTGATTTGAAATTAATCAATTGACTCTGAAAATCATATGGACAAGCCTTACTTGGATTTAATAATATTTATATCGTAGTTGATTATAGTGGTGATATCATTGAAAGTGTAGATAAACTTAATACTTAGACATTGTTTTTACTCTTGGTAATCATGACATGATCATGCCAACAGCAAATGTATATTCTTTCAAAAATATATGAGCATATTCTATTATATGCAGCGTTAGAAAATATCTAAAACCCTGATTATATATCTTCCGTTTTCATTTTTATGCATTCAACCACACTAATTTCAGCTTGACTATACTATCCTTACCACCTGGTATATTCTTGTTGACAAAAGGATTACAATTCAGAGCTGCTTCAACTACAATTTGTACCTAACCTTGTATACACATGAATTTGACTGATTTGTCATATTTACCACTGATGTTTCTTTTCATATAATATTCTTTGTTTTTTCATCTTCATATTTGAGTCCTTATCATGTATATAATTGGATATATATTCTCTACACCTCTTGAGGAGATCTGTACTTATGAATTGGAGGAAATATATCCAGGGAGAAAACACAATACCGTAATCAAAGCAATTAAAGTTAAAGAAGGTATTACAAAATATCGTAATCCTGTATTTGTGTACTACAGGGTGTCCAAAAATTAACTACACATTTTTAAATGCTAATAACTTTAAAACCAAGATTCATATTACAACTCTAGACATACATGTTTGTGTTGATAAAGGGGACTTGTAGAATTCTTTTTATACCACACATTATACAATCAGTAACCATATAAGATAGCAAGAAGGTCTGAAACAAATTACACGATTCTAGGTACACCTCATATGACTTCTTCCAGGATATTTGATGACATAGCCGTTGTTTTGAATAATTCTATTCTTGAAAGAGTAAAATGCACCAAATTCCTGGGCGTGTTAATTGATGAGTGCCTCACTTGGAAAAACCACATTGATTGCATTTCAAAAACTATATCTCGAAATATTGGTGTCATGAACAAACTTAAATATTCTATTCCTACCCGTATTTTGTACACACTTTACTGCACCTTAATTCAACCTTATATTAATTATGGCATTATCATATGGGGAAACACCTGTAAATTATATATTGATAAACTGGTTAAACTTCAAAAGTGGGCAATAAGAACTGTGTCAAAGAGTCACTACTGGGCCATTGTTTGCTAATCACAATGTGCTTACAATCTGTGACATGTATACATTAGAACTAGGGTTGTTTATGTAAATAAACATAAAAATAAAAAATCTTTTTCCGATCATGGTATTCGATCTTGCGGCCCTATCCTTTGGAATTCACTCCCCCAGTCATTAAAAGATTCAAAATCGGTCAAACATTTTCGAATCACTTTCAAAAAATCCCTTATTGAAAAATATGAATGAATTTATAACGTCTTCATCTTATTGGTGATTTTAATTTTCTCTCTCAGTGTTTTGTCGATTTTTGAGCCCGTCCTTGCCATGTCTTGTTTTGCTCTTGTGTAAGTTTTTCTTTAGGGGTAGACTATCATACAGGCCTTTCTGGCCTTCTAGTCCACTCCTCCATAAGTTTTGCCCTGTTTTGTTTATATGTTTTTTTTTTTATGTTACTTGTAAAATTTTATGGAAATAAAGTTTGATATAAAAAAAGATATATTCAAAGTGGTATATACAGTATTGATACTCTTCTGCTACTTCACCATGCCGACATGACGCCTCATACAGCTAAACGGTTTAGAATGGCTTTATCAAATAACTCCTTTTATAAAGAATCATATCGCCCAAGACAAAAAACCATGGCCCTTTCACTCTCATGATTTAAGTCCGTCCGATTACTTTTTTTGGTTATCTGAAGGACAGTACATCCCAACACCCTCGACTCTTCCTGACCTGAAACAAGATTTCAAGTGATAACAAGAAGATCAAGATGAACACTTGCCCAAACGTTCAAAATTTTGTCGTTAGAGTAAAAGAATGTTAAAAATCTACAAGGAGGCCGTCTAGAACATATTCTGAAATACTAGGTAGCCTAATCTTTGCAAGAAGGGAGTAATTTAATATCTGTGAGTGTGTAACTTTGAAAGTTTGTTAAGGGTAATGTTGTTGTGCAACATATTTAAAGATAAGCATAATGCTGGAGTTACGCTTTGACAAATGAAAAACATTTTAATGAGCATTATGTAATTATTAAGACAAATTCATGAATGATTCTCCTGTCTTCAAACATTGATCCCTACCCTACATGTGAGTCGTACATGTATTTTTCTTTTCAGTATGAAAGTGCGCTCTTTATATTTTACGTAATTTACGTTGAAATTTATTTTCAAAAAAGTAATTGCGTCATGTTTGGTACCAACATAATTAAGAACTGGTACCGTTCCCCTGATCGCCCCTCCCACGGACCCAGCAACGAGCCCAGGCAGCGCGCGAAGCTGGACAAGGCACTGACATCAGGGCTAACATAATTCTACAAGTCCCCTCTATCAATGCATATGTCTAGAGTTGCCATGCAAATCCTGGTTTAAAAGTTATAAGCATTTAAAAATGTGTAGTTAATTTTTGGACACTATTTTGTATTTATTGTACTTGTGATGTACTTTGTCATTGTAAAATACTTACGGAGTGTTGATACGTTAAGTTGAAGCCTCGGAATCATTAAATTTTGTTACAATAGTGCCTTTCCATTTATATCCTATAAGTTGATGTTTACAATAATGTTTATAAAGCGATTGATCGAGCGAAAACGTTCAATTTGTGGGTAAATACACACAAAATATTTACCGAGTCAGGTGACTCAGATATGTGAGTCTTTTATTTGTCTCTGTAGTGATGCACTTTGTATGCTAACTGAGTCACTGTAGTGAGTCATGTGACTCACATGTGATGAGTCAAATGACTCCGATCAAATCCAGTTGAATCAAAAGACTCAACTTCATTACCTGAATGACTCATCAGTTTTGTCTCTGTAGTGACCCACTTGCTTGTGTAAAATGAGTCAAAAGACTCAGATTAAAGATATTGCAGGTCATTTGACTCACTCATTATTGACTTATTCGAGTGACGTCCTCTTTGTGCACAAACATGATGGATGATATCCGAAAGGTGTTGGTGACTGTAGACACAATATTGCCCATCATTAATATAGTAGACACTAATTCCGAATCAAATTCCGAGTCCAAGAGTTTAAGCTTAGGCTAAGCTTACTGCATTAAAACAACAATGAACTAAATGGTCCAATATTGTAAACTCAATATAATCACTGCTTAATGTAGTAATTTATACTTGTTGCTTGTTAGCTCCAGAAGTTCCACATATTACTTCTGACAGTGTTAAATGCCAAAAAAGTGCTCACAGAAATGACAATTTTGTGTCATCAACCACCAACAAAGGTCACCGACCATGCATGTTCCAGAAAATTGCCGACCCACAGCCTCGTTTTCAAATTTCGTATTTGACTCAGTAATTTATGTAAATGAGTCAAAAGTCGTTATTGACTCAAAATTCTCCAACAAGTGAGTCAATATGGTATCATCATACTGAGTCACCTGAAATTTGACTCACTATAAGAGTATCTGTGAGTCAATTATGATTCAGGTAGTGTCATAACTGAGTCAATTTGTGCATAACTCACGTAAAATAAGGCAAAACGAGTCAATTGACTCAGTAAATATTTTGTGTGTATAAGCTTGAGTTGTTCATCGCATCGTGATATAAAGAAGAACATCTCAATCATTGAGCTAAGACTTTGTCTGAACTCCAGAATAAGCTGTCACTACAATCACAATCGAAACAGCTGTCATTACTGTCACCGTAGGGCTTCTATAGGAAACGTTTCAACAAAGCGATAGTTTTACCTTGAAATAATTATACACAAAATCTGCATGTTTGTACATTTTAACTAAATGAAAAAGAAACTCTACATGTACATAAATTAAAAGTTTATCTCAAGCTTGCAAGTAAAAAATCGAGATTGAATGTATATAAAAGTAAATGCATTTCAGAAATGTATATCAGAAATAGAAGATCACATCCGGACTGTGACGCAGTACGGGTAGAGTAACTTAAAGCTATTATCTCGGGGAGACTCCTCAAAGAATAAAGTGATACTCATGCTCGTCAGAACAACTCAAACTCGGACCCTAAATGGCGTAATGGTTGATAGCAAATTGCACCCATAAATAGCGTTAAGATGGTGCACATCGCACCCCAAATGTCATAATGGCGCAATTTTGTAATGATCTTTTCCAGCAAATAAGGTATCAAAGAGTATAAATTTGCAATAATTGTATGATCCTTTGCATGAAGTTTTTAACCATTTTTATATTGTTTTTATAGACCTTTTTATGCTAATCATTTATCAGATGACCAACACCAAGCAAAAAAAGACCCTTACTGGCGGAGGTTGCTTGAATTCGCAACCCTTTATAGCGTAAATTGTGCTGAAAATTACCCCTTTTTCCAAAAACGTAGACGCCACTGGTGGTTCAAAATCGGACCCTTTTACGTCATTGTTTATGATGAGCATGAGTAGCACTTTCTTCTTCGAGCGGTCCCCCGGGGCTATCATCAGAAATAAATGATAAAGATACTAGTAGTTGCATTGAAATGATACGCATGATAGATAGATATAGATAGATAGACAGATAGATAGATAGATACGCATGTGTAGCAATGTGCATGTGCCCTATGGTGGGACGAGTAACAATATAATTCGTGCCTAAAATAGATTGCATGCTTGCAAACTACATCGATATACCTGATTGAAACATTTAAAAGATCTGTATAAGAGTACCTCCTGTCACATACATTTCATCTTTATTTCCTGCTCAGCAACCTCTATAGTTTTGCCTTGGTTAGTTTGACCTTTTATAATTGTGGGTCAGATTAGGCTGAGCTTAATCCGTTGACACTTCCAGCTGGGTGCCCCTGACAACACACTTTCGGATAATGAGATGTGCAAGGTCTGTTGACTTAAGATTAAATCTATATAAAAACCACACGAATTCTGAAAAATCTTGGAAATCACAGTGTTTCTAGATATTTAATAAATGGTATTACAAAAATTGCATAGTTTTGACAAGTTTTCCTCACATTCAGATGCATGTTTTTGAATATATGGATTTGTCATTCATCATAGTGTCAATATTTCATGCTTATATTGTTCTAACAAGTTGGTAATAGAATTAGCTTCATGATATGTTATACATAAAATGAGAGTGTTTCTATTTTTTGGAAAAAAAGGTTTTATTATCAAAAATTTGATTTTTTGAAGGGTTAAAAACAAAAAATTTGGATGCTCCATTTTTCGGTTGGTCAGCAGTTTTGAATTTAAGTTTTATTTTGGTTGTAATATATACCATTTGGCTCCTCGTAATAAAAAATAAAATTATTGAATTATAATTTCTTTATATTAGAAACACCTCAAAACCTTTTATTATCCATTATACACATACAACGCATATAAATAAAGGGGCACCCCTCCCCCCGTAAGATCTCCTTTCAATTGATACAAAAAAGAAAGAAAGAATAGTTATGACATTTTAAAGCATGTTAGAACAACCAATTCAGTTGTTTTCCTTATTTATTATAATACAAGCAAGATTCTGCATGGAAGAGTGATATACGTTTAATTGTTTTCGGGTATTGTAATTAAATACTACATTGCGGAATTGTGCTTATTTGATATGCATGGATAGAGGAGATCTGAAGCTAGCTAATTACATAATTTAAAAGTTCATTTTAGGTTTCCGGGGGAGGGGTACCCCAAAGTATACAGTGTATACATATATATTCAATGGACGGGACAAGTTTGTAAGTGTTTCTAGTATAAATCAGCCAGAATACAATGATATTATTTTTGATTATAGTGGGCCCAACAATAAATATTACAACCACAATAAAACTTAAATGTCGCAAATTTTGGATTTTTTTCTAAATTTCAAACAAAAATCAGAAAATTTTCGCAAAATTGGGGTAAATTTTCGGGGAAACTTTCATTTTTTATAAAAACTCGACTCAAAATTTTGGGAATTTGGTATATGGATGGGTCCCTTTTTCTTAAATATTGGTATATACATGGGCGGTACTTCAAATTTCCCAGCGGCACACCCCTACCAAAACCACAATTGAGTACCCCCGGGGTTTTCATGTAACTTCATGGCCTATGAAATCATTGTAAATTGGTGAATCAGTCAAGTACAGTTTTTATAAAAATAATATACTCAAGATCGTTCATGCAGTTAGCCTCTTAAGTGGACAATTATTGGATTTTTGATCTGGTCTGATTCTTTTATTGATCATCAATACCACAAGTGATAAAAAACTTTTCATGTTGAATAAAAGCCTAGTGATCTTGTTGTTTGGCATTGAAATAGGGGTAATTGTATATCAAATGAAAAATTCAGAGTCATTTTTGGAAATACTACATATGGCAGCTACTCCTTTGTGAGTTTCTAAGTGAGGATTTTAGAAGTAATAATAAATAGCTGCCATATGTAAACCGGGTCTGAATCGCAATGCGTGAAAAACCTGTCCCAGCTTCGGCGTATTTTTCTCAAAAACAGTTGTGTTTTACCCCATAAAGGTTGGTATCATTGTAATCTTGACAAGCTACATTATGATATAAATTTCATAATACAATGTCGAATTCGTGACGAGATATTGATGTAGAAAGTCAAAGTTTTACTTACTTTTACGAAAACCAGCTTTACAGTCAGCCATGTTGCATCTCATGTTGGTCGCATGCGTTCACAAATTAGGTCACATTAAAGCTTGAGGTCTATGCTATCGGATGAAACAAGTTTTTTGATCTGTTGATTTTTCTA
>JXSR01S001497.1:0-10206 GCA_000969725.1 Ophiothrix spiculata
GTTAAGCATTTTTTTTTTAAGTTTGCTTGTTTTTAGTGTATTTCAGCAAATATCGCCGGTTTAGAATTTCATTTATTTCTGAAGCTTGGGAGCAATCTTTATAGATGGTACAGGAAACCTTATTTGGCATCAGGCTGTTCATAGAACAGACAGGGTTAGAGAGTTTGGAAATGCCAAGATTTTCACAAGAAGATATTTTTGCATGTGTTTCTTTTTTTGTTTTTCATCAGACATACTTTTAACAACTTTAAAAAGTTATTTTTAGTTACAGGTTTAGAATTTCATTTATTTCTTAAGCTTGAGAGCAATCTTTATAGATGGTACAGGAAACCTAATTTGACATGAGTCTATACACAAAACAGGGTTCAAAGGTTTGGAGAAGCCAATATTTTCACAAGAAGATATTTTTGCAGGTGTTATTTTTAATGCACTTTAATTAGCAAATATTTAAAAAAAAAAATCAATATTTTAGAAAAATTGATTGAAATAGCTAATTTTAAAATTGAATAAAAAACTTCCATAGTGCAAAAATCCAGTCTGGCTTGTAAAACACGGACCATACTTAAGGTCCCATCCACAATTTTACGGTTAGAGTTTGAGGGTAGGGATGGGTTTGGGTATGTTTAGGGTCAGGGCTAGGGTCGGGTCACGGTTAGTGAGTTAGGGCCGGGTCATGGGTGACATTTTTGATGGGACCTAAAGTATACTTTTTCGTAAAAAAACCACTTTTTCATCCTTAAAAAAATGAGTTTGTGTTAATATTTTAGGATGTGGCAGCATGTGTGTTATATTTATTTTTAGTTACAGGTTTAGAATTTCATTTATTTCTTAAGCTTGAGAGCAATCTTTGTAGATGGTACAGGAAACCTAATTTAGCATGAGGATGTACACAAAAAAGACAGGGTCAGAGGGTTTTGAAAAGCAATATTTCCACGAGAAGATATTTTTGCAGGTGGTTTTTTTTTTTCGGCAGACATACTTTTAACAAGTTTGCGTATTTTAATGCACTTCAGAAAATACAATAAAATTTTCAATAATGGTATTTTAGCCAAATTGATCGAAATAGCTCATTTTTAAATTAAAAAAACACCTTCCATAGTGCAAAATCCGAAGAACTTAAAGGACCACGGACCATACTTAAGGTCCCATCCAAAATTTTAGGGTTAGAATTAGAGCCGGGTCATGGGTGAAGTTTTTGATGGTACTTAAAGTATACTTTTTCGTAAAAACTATTTTTTAACATTAAAAAATGAGTTTCTGTTAATATTTCAGGATGTGGCAGCATGTGTGTTATATTACTACCACACCAAGAAGAATGAGAATTACAAGCAAACACTACGCAAAACACAGGTCAGAAGAAGAAAAGGAGGAAACTATCCACCCAAAACCACCACCCCAATGAATCGTAACCCTGACGATGATGACAAAGATGGTGGAAGAGAAGACGATGCTAGTAATCAGTAAGTTAGGGATCCTCTTTGTCCAGTAATTAGTAAGTTAGGGATCCTCTTTATCCACCTAAAACCACCACCCCAATTAACCGTAACCCTGACGATGATGACAAAGATGGTGGCAGAGAAGATGATGCTAGTAATCAGTAAGTTAGGGGTCCTCTTTGTCCTGTAATTAGTAAGTTAGGGATCCTCTTTATCCACCTAAAACCACCACCCCAATGAATCGTAACCCTGACGATGATGACAAAGATGGCGGTAGAGAAGATGATGCTAGTAATCAGTTAGTTAGGGGTCCTCTTTGTCCAGTAATTAGTAAGTTAGGGATCCTCTTTATCCACCTAAAACCACCACCCCAATGAATCGTAACCCTGATGATGATGACAAAGATGGCGGTAGAGAAGATGATGCTAGTAATCAGTTAGTTAGGGGTCCTCTTTGTCCAGTAATCAGTAAGTTAGGCTCTTTGTCCAGTAATTAGTAAGTTAGGGATCCTCTTTGATTAGTAATTAGAATATAAGGTGTCATCTTTGTTAAGGGAAGAAACTTTCCAACTAAAACTACCACCCCAATTATCCGTAACCCAGATGACGATGACAAAGATGGCGGAAGGGGAGATGATGCTTGTAATCAGTAAGTTAGAGATCCTCTTTAATTTGTCCAGTAATCAGTAAGTAAAGGGACCTCTTTGTTAAAGGAAGCTATCCACTTTAAAACCGCCATCTCAATTAACCGTAACCCAGATGACGATGACAAAGGTGGTGGTAGGGAAGATGACACTAGTAATCAGTAAGTTAGGGATCCTATTTGTCTCGTAAGTTGTGGATTCTCTTTGTTCAGTAATCAGTAAGTTATTGGTCTTTATTGTTGAGACAGGTGTCAATTCATCATTTTTTTTTAAATGTTTTTGCTCCTGAATTCGGAAAGTCATATAAAAGTATATATTTCTAAAAGTGACTTTACAAAATTTGAGAGAACCAATCTGTGATTTTTTTTCTTAATCCCATATATATGCATCCCAGTAAGACTTGAATTGAAATATCTCCTGTGTATATTTCAGGGGGTCTAGTACCAACAAGGAATCGAAAACAGGGAGCGGAGATGACAACAAAGGAACTATAAAAGAGGAGGATACAGGCGGAAACAGTGGAGGAGGCGGAAATACAGGTGGAAATGCTGCCACCGGTAAGTGGAATGATGAAACTATATTCACGTTTATTTTGGGGCGGACATTTTATTTTGAATCCCGAATCATAATATGAAAATGTTTAGGGTAATAGACATACTATCTGATAATGGTTCCAAAATTGTCAATATGTAGAAAGATGTTAAGTTTATTTGACCTTATGGATTTCACTGAGCACTACATAAGTCTTTTACACAAAACAAGACTGTCAAGGAGTCTATGTTGCAACAAGCTTGCATACAAGGCTAAGACACAAAACAAGACTGCAAGGGAGTTTGTTGCAACAAGACTGCATCGGAGGCTAAAGCGTAAGTGTTACAAAACGGGCAAAACATTACTAGGCAGGAAGTGTGTATAAACAACCTTGCATAAGAATAATTGAGTCTTAAACAAAACAAGACTGGAAAGAAGTCTATGTTGCAACAAGACTGCACGGGAGGCTAAGGCACAGTGATACAAAACAGGGGCAAAACATTTACTAACATTACTAGTCAGGAAGTGTGTATAAACAACCTTGTATAACAATAATTAACAAGTCTTAAACAAAACAAGAATGGGAAGAAGTCTATGTTGCAACAAGACTGCGTACAAGGCAAAGGCACAGTGATACAAAACATTACTATTACTAGTCAGGAAGTGTGCATAAACAACCTTGTATAACAATAATTAACAAAACAAGACTGGGAAGAAGTCTATGTTGCAACAAGACTGCGTACAAGGCTAAGGCTGAGCGATGCAAAACAGGGGCAAAACATTACTGGTCAGGAAGTGTGCATAAACAACAATAATTAACAAGGGTTAAAGAAAACAAGACTGAGAAGAAGTCTTAGGTCAAAAAAATTGTTGTATTGGAGTTACAAGAATTTGTTGGGGCTTTATGTTGCAACAAGCCTGCATACAAGACTAAGGCTAGCGGAAGTGTGTATAAACAACCTTGTATAACAATAATTAACGAGTCTGCACAAGAGGCTAAATACATGAGTCATTGTAAACATCTGAATAGAGCATGCTTTTGCCAGACTGGGTCGGCAGGCCACGCACGATGCTACCCTGGACAGGATCACAAATAGCTGGCGATGAGTGAGGGATTTCTTTAAAGGGGCACTGCAACTGTTAAACATATTATCGTAAAGTATTCTTTAAAATTCGAAGAAAAGAAAATATTAATGAAAGAGGTGAAAAATTGAATTTGTATCGTACTATCAAATGGGTTGAGCATAGTGAATATTGTGTGAGTGATCGAAGCAATGTAATATCTCAAATAATAATTTCAGGATTGTAAAAATGATAAAAGAACTGATTCAAACAATTTACAAAATATTTTCAGAATATCTCAAATAATTGTTCCAAAGTATTAATTTACAAAATATATTCCCCAATTTCCAGAATATCACATAATGTATCAGAGTTTTATGATACTACATTCAGTGATTTGATAACTGCAAAGTCATAAGTTACAGAAAGGAATAATGAATTCTTTAGGATCATTGCCAAGAATAAGCAAAGATAGCCTTCAAAGAACCTTATTTCCATTGGGGTAGAAGTTATTTCTTTACTCAGTTTCAATTGCAGGAGTTAATTTTTTTTCCTTTAAAAAGGA
The DNA here is from genome assembly GCA_000969725.1 of Ophiothrix spiculata. Taxonomy (NCBI): domain Eukaryota; kingdom Metazoa; phylum Echinodermata; class Ophiuroidea; order Amphilepidida; family Ophiotrichidae; genus Ophiothrix; species Ophiothrix spiculata. The sequence goes on from JXSR01S001497.1 coordinate 4,238, forward strand.
AGAATTAAGAAATAAGTTCATTGTAAAATGTATTCAACTCAGCCATTGGCTGCTATGTACATTGTTGTTGAATAAACCTTGAATAATAAAAAGACTGAAGTACCTGGAGAAAAAGTTGTGGAAGAAAAATTCTGAATGAAAATGTCTACAAACTACAAAAATGACGAAGTATATCTACCGCTTAATGCATGCTTTTGTAAGGACATGATGGTGATACTGTTGTTTTTGTAAAATCATCATTTTGTAGTTCCAGCACAAGAATTTAACTTGTATCACTGCTTGGTCATACATGATTAGTAATGGTCTTTAAAGGCCAGTCATTTTGTTTTGATCAAAATAGATGCTTAAACCCGATTGGCTAATTTCTTGTGTCCTTCCCTCCTTATGCCAAAAGTTGTCATATGATATTGATTATATCTATATTTCAAGTGAATTTTAATTTAAATTTTTTAACAAAACTATTAGCAACACTTCAGATTATAAATTCTAAGGTTTAAAAAGAATTCTGAAACATGCATGAAGTCGGGGTTTATTGTTGGGGGGGGGGGACAACTGACATTATGAGCTTTAGCACATTACTGAAAAGAAAACTCTTCCCTAACTTTCAAAAACTGAAAAGAAAACGGTCTTGCATGCACACAGACTGCTCATAACGATGCCATTCTCAATTTCTCAACAAAAATTTGATGCAAAATAACATTTTAATGATTTTTTTTTGTCTCGCCTGAAATTTCAGGAAGAGATGAACCATTCCTTAAAACCGTCTGCAATTCTTGTCCAGAGCAAATCTTGCAAACCTTGTACCCTATGTTGATGATATTTGGAGAGTGGGTAGGGCTGGGCCTCAATTGGCCCTGTGTACAATATGAGGGCAAACTCTGCATATAAGGCTGCGATCACATAGAACTATTCTATTCGGGTATACGGTGCACGATTTCACCTGTGCACACATATAGATTCAATCGAACATATGGATTTGATGCTACCGGGTCACATAAGAGGGCACTATTCGAAAAAACGAATAGCTCGCCGTGCCTGAATAAAATATAGCAATCGAATAGCGTATAGCAAATACCGTATACTTATATGTGATCGCAGCCTAAAACACCTAATTTGCATAATTTTGTAATATCCCCCAAACTGTATGGGCTATAGTAATGAAACTTGGTGACTGCTCTGAAATTGATTTCAGAAATTCCAGGTATAATGGGTTTTTTTAACTTTCATTTTTCATTGACATGTTAATTTGATTTGGTCTTTTCCACAGAATCTCCAGCCTGCTCCCTGTGCAAGAACCCTTTGGACAACTACAGCCTTACCAGGCCTGTGAACAAGAATAACTGCGATATGTTTGGCGTCAACGAGAATGAGGTCACGGCTAACATGCGGGTGTGCAGTCGTTGTCGTTGCCGCTCAATACGTAGGAGGTACGATCACAGGTGGGGTCTTAAATGTTGTGCCGATTTTTGGCGCATATTGGTACATGGATGTTTGGCTGGTTGATGTTATGTAGCTCAGTGGTGTGTCCATGATGTATGCATGGTGGTACGACCCTGGTGTTATCTGTTCAATATGTAAAAGGTACGATCACAGTTGTGGTCTTAAATGTTGTGCAAATTTTTGGCGCATGGATGTTTGGCTGCTTGATTTCATGTAGTTCAGTGGTGTGACCATGATGTATGCATGGTGGTAAGACCCTCTTGTTATCCGTTTTTAAGTTTTTCCAAACCTGTTTTCCAACCAGTATAACACATGCATGTGATGTAAAAAAATAAAAAAGAAAAGTCGGAAAAGAAAATTTAAGGTTTCATGACCCAATCCAAGTATGGAAAACAGGATTTTTGGATTGTTAGGATAGATTATAATTTACATAGTGTAAAGTCTGCTTTATAGTGGACTTGTTTGTGATCAAGGTGATCAGTTGATTACTTATGACTATAGTAATTTTTTTTAAGCCAAGGCACCTAATTAAAAGTTTTGGTCTTTCCATTTATGATAAGAGGTATAAGGATTTGCATTCATACAACCAATAGAACTGAAGGGTGAAGAAAGGCCATAATAGTAAAACTTTATGGGATTTGTAATCTGACTAGAGGCAAAAGCTTTGAACATGTAGTTATCAATTGATAACTACTCCATACACATCTTTGAATATGTTCATCTGGATTGTTGTAAATCATAGTAAAATTGTTCATTGTTCAATTTTACAATACTATATATACTCCAAACACATTTCTGCATTGTTCCTTCGCTAATTATAATATTTATAAAATTACGTTACCTTAACAAACCATGGTTTGCACATTTAAACGTCCATCTTACTGTATAGTTATATTTTAATGATGATAAAATAGTTAAAGCAAAAAGAATGCACAACACAATAACATTTTCATTTGGCCCATGGAATCACAATACATTGATCCATATATCATTTCTTTTCAAATCCTCTGAACCACATAAAACCCTTTCATGCTCATTTAACTGTTAACAGCTTTTGTGATAATATACCAAATATGATCCTTGCTGTGCAAGTAATCAAATTAATTGCCTCACAGTAAATACATCTAGGCCTACCAAACACTCTTCGCATCAACTGCAATGCATGCAGGGATTGCATTTGTTGCTGAGAGAATCCTTGTCCGTATCTAATCAAAAATAAGTCATTATGCAAGAGGTGCCCCGACTTTAAAAAAATACTATAGTGAGGTTTGTTTTGTACCAATTTATTACAGCCTTACATATCACAAAAAAGAAAGCTCTTCTGCCTCTTTTATACTTTGAACCAAGAGAAGATATTGTGTGTATCCCATCATGCATTGCTTCCTATAAGAAAGTTTGTACAGGAAGTCTGTGAGTAGTTAGCAATGAAACATGCCCAAAATGCAAGATCACAACAAATAGCTCTGTTTTATGGGCATTTCATCACTAACTACTCATATAATTTCCCATACAAACAATCCATTGGAAGCAATGCATCATGGGATACAGACACTATCTTCTCTTCTTTGAACCTTTGTTATCCCTCCTGCATGACTTCATTGATGAGTATGTATCATAGGGCTTCATTTAACCTCCCAGGAGTATTTGAATGATTTTTATTTTGAGTCTGGCTGGATTGTTACTATTGAAAAAGAAATATAGGGTTTCATAGCTCAATTTAAGTATGGAAAACAGGAATTTTGGTTTGTTAGAATGGACATTATTATATCAAAGTTTAATCTTTCTCCCTATATAGTGCAGCCTTCATGATATTGAACATAAACGCACTGCGGATTTTGAAGTCCAGAATTGTTTGACCGAAACGGGGTTGGGAACAGTCAGGGGTAGAATACCCTACTCTTTACGATACTGACTGCGATTACATGTACAGGTATGACTCTTCTGTACATGGGACCGACGGCTTAATGTCCCCTCCGAAGGACGACGATCTCTCATGAAATATTTACCCAACTCTAAATACTTCATGTGAGGAGCGGAGAAGATCTAAATTATCTGACCCAATGCTCCCACCAAGTCAGATAAACATCTATGCCGAGATTCCATTCCGGCAAGTGCCCTCACCGGGAATCGAACCCGGGCCCACTGCGTGTAAGGCGAGATCGCTAACCATTACACTACGGCGCTCCTCTTATTTCAATCACATTTAGTGGATCTGTATTGGTTCAGATTGACCAGTTGATTATTTATGTCTACGTTGGTATCAGTATTCTTAGAATGGACTATTGTAACATTACAAGCAGGTAGAGACAAGAGAAGATATCGTGTGTATCCCATCATGCATTGCTTCCTATGGGAAATTTAGTGCATGAAGTCGTGTGAGTAGTTAGTGATGAAATATGCCCAACATGTAAGATGACAACAATTAACTTTGATTTATTGGCATTTCATCACTAACTACTCTCATAAATTCCCATACAAACAATCCCATTGGAAGCAATGCATGATGGGATACACACACTATCTTCTCTTGGTAGGGACTAGACTTTGCCACTGTCTCAATTCTCTCCTGTTGACTTGACAAGTGAACGTTATCATTGGTTGCAGACTTTGTGTGAGACCAATAAGTCTTGTCTTTGCTTCAATATTTGTGTCTCTTAAGCATGCATATAATGTGCGGCATGTTATTTTAGCTGTTATTGTACATTGATGTTTATCAGGTCATATCTCATTTTCCTGTAATGTATCTATACTGTTAAGAGCACATTGTGCTAACCTAAGTATTTTTTGCAGGTTTTTATTTTCTGTCACATACAAAATTTATGCTATTTTTTCTTGAACACAATGGCTCTGTCATGATGAATGTAGTTATTGATAGTTTAAATTCGATAGCCTGTGTCCAGGGGAGGTGGCAAGGGTGATGCAACCCTCTAAATCCACAATGAAATAAAACTACTGCCAAAACTCTCATTGAAAATTTGAGTCAATTACTAGACCGTTTCAAAATTTTGTTAACATGGATTGTATATTTCACCGACACCTTTTCATTTTGCAATGCCTTCACATGATTCATTGATTAATCACCATTTACACCATCATTGGCAACAAATTTGAAATCATCAATGTTGTCTTATGTCTAAAAAAACATAAAAATAAAAATTCTTGAAAAAGTTATTCTTGAAAACTTATTTTTATCGTAGGAAGGGGAATTAACAAACCAACTAAAAATATCTACACTAATTTGCATTTGTAAATTAATTCATAATTATAAGACAACTGTTATTAACCTCTTTACCAATTTGTATTTCTTGTATTAGATGTCCAGTGCCTTCATGTAAAACTCCAAGACGTAGGGTAAAGAGACTAAAGCCACTACCTGCCAAGTGGTCTGAGATTCCAGAAGACCAGAGAACAACTATATCAGAAGAATTAGGTGGGTGTTTCATGACTGGCTTATCTTGCATTCAGGGTTTGTCTTTATCCTTCCCTTGACATAGGCCTATGCTGATAACGGCTGATCATAATTAGTCATAATTAAGTTTTCGTGCATACGGTGTAGTTTAAATCGAGCGTTAACGCGTGCAGTCGTAAGCATTTCACAAGCACTAGAGTTCAACCTATCACACACTGTAAATACGTGCGTAAAGGAGTTGACTAGCACGCAAACCAAAGTAGCAACAAGTATCATATTCAAAATATCTGTGAATGGAAAACTTAATTCTCATAAATACAATAGAATGTTCATCATGGGTTTACTGTAGGTGACTGCAGAGGTACATCAGGGGAGGACTTTTCTGAAGGACACGTCATGGGGGTAGCTGCAATTTGGATAACTCCTGAAGGACTTTTGTGTAGCCCTTTAGAATTACTTGTGTTTACAGGACCTTTTGTAGTGGGAAAATGACTGTGTACTCCTCTCTTGCAAGGGACACTTCATCTCTCCATTTGTACATGTGGTGCATCATTTTTTTTTTCTTGAATTATGTTCCAGGTATTACAGAAGAGATAACTAAGTGTTGTGCTGCGTGCTTCAATCGTATCGCACGCAAACTAGGAACCGAAGGAGACGGGGGCGGGGAAGAAGAAATCGTCTCAACGACACCTGTGTCAGGGGCTGAGAACAATGAACAAAGTAAGCAGATATTTATTGGACAGTGAAAACAAAAATCCAGAGTGCAGGGCCCCATTGTTTGTAAATTCAGCCCGTACCATGGATTTTTGTTTACATTGTCCAATAAATTTTTATTTTGACTAAAGTCTTAAAGGTTATATGCAAAGAAGGTGAACAGTGATTAGTAATGAACCAATTAACACTCATATAGGATGAATAAACAACAATCCCTGCAGTGTTTGCCTCCATAGTAAAAATAAAAGCATTTGAAGAATACACACTGCAAAGCTACACAACTTTGACCCACTGAATCATGACATACATCTACCAGCTTCTGTGCAGGACATGTAAATGCATAGAGATAGAGCAGTATTTTTGTAGGTGGACATTTTTCACTTACCTGCTATTGACTGGAATTAAT
>JXSR01S001498.1:0-19439 GCA_000969725.1 Ophiothrix spiculata
TATCTGTAAGTTAAGTGTATTTTAAGACAACAAGCAAGTTTGTAAATTAAACCAAAACAAATATTAAAGTTTGAAGAAAGTTTTCAGATAATACTTTTCAGTGTATTTATTGTATTTCATTTAAGAACCCGAAAGGTGAATTTGGCCTTGGTCATTTAACATCTCTGACCGTAACAACGGGCTCACGTGTACATGTACCGTATACCAGCTCGTATACCCGATGAGCCGGTTTACCGGCTTCAAGGTCACGTGTCAAAAACTTGATGTGTCTGTCAACAGGCATGGGTAGTTAAAATTTCAAATGGTCTTATTTATATCGGAAGACATCAATTAAACTTTCAACACATGGTTGATCGGCCATTCTGCTCTTATTTACTCGACAGAGCTGAATAATTCCTCCCATTTTCGTTAATTTGATCAAATTTTCAACAAATATGGCTTCGCCCATAGACTACAACGTAAATGTCGAATATGTTGATCGACATAAATAGTATTTTTTGCTCATGCGGGTTATTGGAACAATTCAGACTAGTGTAAAATGAAACGGTAACGCAAGAACAATCGAAATTTAAAGCAATTTTAGGCGTTATATTGTGTTTTTTAACTTTCGGGTTTGCCCGGGTCAGCGGTACATATGCACGTGGAATGGCCAGGGTTCAAAGGGTTAAATATCATGCCACCCGTACGGGAAGATCAGTCAAACAAGATATACCATTCAAATGCTGACCTAATTTCATTAGTTTGCTTCTTCGACTGAATATCTAGATGTTAAGCGGTTTTATTTTTATCAAAGTGAACAACACGAGAAGTGAAACAAAACTTAAGAACCAAAACCAAGCTTTGATAACAATGGTGTCATTGTGTGTTAAGATGAGCTTAAAGCTTGAAATTAACTACGGTATTTAATACACTCCATAAAACTTAGTTTCCTTGAAAATAATGTTGGTAAAATGAGCCTAATATTCATTATATTGATTCTGCTTCGACTGCATACGTTTTTGCTAAACAAATCTAATATAATGGTAAACTGCGATCTATATCTATTCTAACATTTGGAGGACTCAATCGTGCCTCGCTCCTTGTTATTCATGAATTCACTGGAATGGATTAATCAGTGAAGCCTTATCTCCCTTATGATATACCTTTACATACTTTGTAACTAACCGTCAACTCAAGAAAATTACACGCAAAGATTGTAGAGTTTTTCCTGGGACACCCAGTAGGGATATCAACAGTTTTAAATGACATGATGCGTCAAGTCTACACTGGACTAGATATGGATTGATGTTTGATTACCATTAAAAAGAAAAATGTGGCATAACATTGTGTTAACGGTGTCTCGAATTGAGAAACATGTGGGTTAGATAAGTGTCCTCTTTGATATGGCGAGTCACAGATGTAACACGTTACAGCAAAAGGTACCTTATTAATTAGTTCTAAAAACAGTATGTTAATCATACACTTTGTAGCGCTGACTTAAAGCAATACTATAAGATTTTGATCAAAAATGGCTTATAGTAAAAACATCATAAAATGAAGAAATGTGACTATATAAAAAGCATTTTCTAGTGTATTTTGTGAAAAAATTGTTTTGCCACCAAAAAAAGATACAAAGCAAATACATGCTTTCCTATACTAATATATTTGGAATTAAATTCGGGATCTCGAATTTAATTCAAAAAATGGCCATAACAAAAAAAGTAAGTATCCTTGAGCCAAATCGTTCGGAAGGTATTCATATCTACCAAAAACAAACCCAATAAGCCCGGAAAATCAAAAGTCAAGGGTGACAGGGGGCGCTTCGTTTTTAACACTTTATAGTATTGCTTTAAGGCAACCTTTGCTGTAACGCATCATATATTTCATTGCATAGAATAACAATGACAAAGTGTCTCGGAAATCAAAGAAAATATAGATAGCCAAGCTGGCTAAAAACACAAAGTAAAGTTCTTTCTCCTGTCTACATGTCAAATGATGCATTTGCCTTGAACATTGAATTAAAAAGAAAACGTCTATTCACACTAAACTGAAATGTACATAAAACGGCGAAAAAGAGTAAACAGAAACTGTCCTTATTAAAGGTGAACGCTTTAAATATATTTGTTCTTTACCTGGGCAATGGATTTGCTACGTTGCTGTTTATTAAAATATCTACCCCTATTGCAAAAAAAAAAAAAAAATTACATTTTAACTTTTTACTATGTAAACCTCATTAAACTTTAAACAAGATAGTAATCCTCAATAATTTTATTATTTCAATTACTAGTATCAGTTACAACTTTTACTCAGATTTTAGAATTCCTACCAAGTTCAAACTCGCCAAAAGACAAATTTATACGCTTAAAATGCATCCAGTTATGCTTCTTATAACAAAGTATGGTTTTACAATTTGAATAAATTTGTTACTTTAAATGTTATACTGCCATCACAACAACAACAACAAGATTAATCAACCACTTTGAAAGCCGTTCTCGTCCCGTGGTTCTCGTATACATTAGTTTTGTTCTCGTGACCTAAATAGTTAATTCCTATTCAGCTTTTTTTTAATTACTGGTAAATGTCAAAAGTGAACGATAAAAGAAGTGACGAAATGCTAAAGGGACAAAATCAGTGTGCATAGACGTCAAAGGTATCAAAGTCTTAAAACATCAAAGAAAATACGGTACATGCATGTATTATACTTGTAAAACCCATTCTACAGGATAATAAGATATTTCAAAACTTATAATCTATGAGAACCTGTTTCAATTATGTTTCGTCTCCAGACATTTTGATAAAAACCTGACCAATCTAACATATGGTGAACTTCTGTATACATCGGTTCTAATAGCCTCATTCAATGTTATTCATGAATTCACTTGAGTGGCTTCAACAATGCAGTAGTATGTCCTTAATGACGTACTTATGGGAAGAGGAAAGTGGATTGACTTATTTCATTCATTTTTATTTTTAGAAGTTCACAATAATGGTCACAAGCACTTAAGGGATACAAAATCAAACGTTTCATGACCATCGCTCGAGTTGTTTATTACCAAAGAAGACATGGGAAATTCAACATCGCATTTAAACGCTTTAGATGCTTCAACAAGTTGATGTAAATGGTATGAATGGGTCTATTAAGTTGTTTTTGTGAATGGTTTCAAATTATTTCATTCACATTTTCTCCCTGGACTACTCTGAACACGGCTTTGATAACTTAATTTCGTAATGTCACTATGTGTCGATGTCATTGGATAGCTTTAATTGGATGTAAAGGTGATTCTTCGCACGTCTGTCTGCTTGATGTTTTCTTTGAAAATATAACAGCGACTTCTAGTTACTTCTCTGTTTTCAAAACGAGGACAATACGAGGTGACTGCACTGCCACAGGGAATTCTATCTCTAGCTGGTTCAAATTAAGCTTGAAGTTGTCTGAAATGAAAAATACTTCAAAATTTGACCAGTATCAACATTGGATTTGGTTCATACTTTTGTATGGTTTTATTTCATTCACCAATTGCCGTAAATGATTTTATGCTTTTGCAAATCAAGTTCAAATCATTTAATTTAGATGAATCCAAACGTGAATTAGGCAGACGAAAACAGCCTCTTGAGCAAGTATTTCTGATACAATTACAGTAATATCCCTGGGTAAATTTCGCCCCTGATTTGGTAAAACTGTCTTACTTCAGATACACCCCTTTACCTTGTGACAGCTGTATCACTACATGTGAACAACACTTTGTGTTTTATAGAGCTACTCATTGAAAACAATATATTTCCCGCAATTATAAGAGTATGCTCTGCTCAAGAGATGTAACTGTCACAAGGTAAAGGGTGTATGTGAAGTTTAACAGTTGTACCTTATGAGGGCCGCTGTTGTTTGCTTATTGTGTGTGAGAAGAGAATTTTGAAAGGGGAAAAATGAATTGAAAAACATGTTGTTTCTATATATTTCGGATTTGTTTGTAATTGGGAATATCAACTGAAATTTTTTTTTCATAACTTATCACGTCAAATCGTATCATCTATCAAATAGTTGCCACAGATGCGCTTGTAACAGATTAAATTTCTAACATGTCGAATGTTCATGTTATTGTCAATTTCTTTTGGGGTTATACAAATGAAATGTGGCAAACGTCTGATTTAATTTGGATTTCAAATTATTAGTCTGTGTTCAAAATTTACAATATGATATTTTATAATTAAATATGAAAGCTTCTTCGTCATATTTACAGAGACGTATTTAATTAAGTTTTTACTTTATTTATTTACTAATACTTACTTACTTTGAAATTCTTCCACTCTATAATAATATTTCTCTGCGATGTAGATGTTTTTTATGCAGTAATATTCAGCATATAATCATTACACCTGCCATTATATAGTCTTTAGCAAGTAAGGTAACACAGTTTAAGAATAAAAATAATATTATTTAAATCTAAAATGCCAAATATAACATCTGCTAATGTTAAAGTCACATTCTTCTTCTTTAATAACGGTGTTGAACATCTTTCCAGAACCGAGTGGAGACCCGTTTCTTTCCAGAACAGAAGTGCAAGAATAAGTGCGGAATGCTTTCAATTTTCAACCTTACAAAACCTAAATAAGTAGGAATCAACAGAACCAAATGTATGAAGAGTTTTATTAACACCGATACAGTGGTGCAAACAGCGGGGTGGGGTGTGGGGGATGGGGGGGGGGGGGGGGGGGGGGGTGTGGTGGGTTGAGTGGCTAGCCCCAAAGACAACATGTCTGCCCCCGCCCCGCTCGCCCCCAAAATGAAATAAAAAAAAGTAAAGACTTTCAATATATAGTATATTGGTAACTGATTTTGGCAATAATTTAAGAAAACACTCTGATTTTGCATCAAAATAGTACATTTTATTTTTTAAATAGCAAAATGTGGATGATTTGCTAGTGGAAAAAAAAATTGGGGTGTACCTTTTTGTGTCTGAAAAAGAGAATGGTTTCGTCCCCCCTGCAAAATTGTCTTGCCCCCGCTCGCCCCTCATCTAAAAATGTCTGATAAAATTTCATCAATATATCTATTTTCTATAGAATGAGCCAAAGACAATGTCACTTATTGTAAAACATGTTAAAAGAAAACATTGTATTGCTTTCAATCTCCATATTTGTACCCACGTTTAAGATGAGTCTTGTTAAAAATACAATCGGTATTCAAATTAAAATAACATTTTTTTCGAGCATATTGGCTGTTCACATACTTCATCATTTATGAAATTCATGAATTCAATCTCCACTGTTAACCACAAGGGACGATGCTACCTTCAGCATTTTATCTTGAGTGCCTTAAACTATATAATGTTGGAGTCCCTGGGCACTTGGCAATACCAAATGGAATCAGATTTGATGTATTCATTCAAATTTATATTAACAATACGTGGATGTGTGATGTGACGTGCAGTGTTAGATTTAGTCTCGTCTTTTTCTAAGTTATGTTGACTTAAACCTAAGATAATTCATGTTATCTAATATTCAAAATTTCACGTTTTTAATGTACGGAAGAAGCCCTGCGTTTTAGAATTATTATCAAAAGAAATTGGAAAATGTGTTTTCCGATCATGTTGATACCAATTAAGTTTAATTAAAGTTATTCTAATACTAAGCCCGCTTTAAAATAGAATAAGAGCTGCAACATTACAAATGAGTTAAGTGGTTTGGTGGAGTGGTGTGCGAATGACGTCAACATTTTTTGCACATTTCTATATAACAACAGCTATGAAAACAAGATTTGTGTTTCTCATTTTAAATCCAAGCTCACTTTTATACACGTCTGTTATCGTTAACGTGGTCGGTAAAAAAAAACCTGGACAACCCTTCCCTTGCTTTGAATGCGGGCAATTTGAGTTGAGTGAAATGCCCCAGGGAATAGAAGCGACAAAATGCATAAAAGCCTTGGATATTACACACTAAAGAAATCGCTGCTGTACTATTAAAAGTGACCTTTTTAAAAGAAGGATTTCAGAAATGTAAATCTGTTATCAAAGTAATCAAATGTAAAGTCATATTGACCAAATTTTTTTTTAATTTTTTATCAAACATGATTTTTTTATCCGGTCTTTGCCAGTTTCTTCATTGTTTCATTGTTGTTTAAATCAAATAGAAATGGGGACATTATATTTCGAAGTGTCAAAATGGATGGCGCTATTCATGAACAAATTATTTTAAGAAGAAATATGCTTCTATGTTCAACCAAAATTAGACATGCAAATAAAGCATCTGACGTTAAGAACATTTTACTGATCATTTTCAGCCAAATCTTTACAAATCAAACTACATTCGATAATAAAGTATGCGTATAATCAATAATATACAAATATTGAATGCCTGAGAGTGCAATAGTATACAAATAATGAATGTTATGAGTGCAATGGGAAGAATATTCTCATTCGATGAAGGATGAAATGTTCCATTTAACGAGGCGAAGCCGAGTTAAATGGAACATTTCATCTTTCATCGAATGAGAATATTCTTTCCATTGCACGAATTGAAACATTCATTATTTGTTTTATATAACTCATACAAAGATTCTTGCCATTTTATAAATGTCTAAGGTCTAAGTCTTGATACAGATATAGGCCTGATTCAGATAAATGTGAAAAAATAAACAAACTTCCCTCAAATACTTCAAAGTGATCCATCCAGTGTAAAATATAGATTCCATTCAATAATTTTGATCATTTCCAATATCCAATCAACAACAGAGAAGAAATCCGAATGAAAATTCATCTCAAAAATGTCAAATGTTCATCAAAATGTCAAAACCAAACAATGACCAAGAACCAGAGTGCTTTTTTTATTTTCCATTGCACGGGTCGAGTGCAATGGAAAATAAAAAAATGCACTCTTGTCGAAGAGTTGAAAATGGAAAAAATGATGAACATCCTTCAACCAATCAAATGACTAGAATCTTTGTATGAGTTATATAATACAAAATATATCATGAGGTCAAATTTGGACTTCTCTATTTCACGAGGCGTAGCCGAGTGAAATAGATCAGTCCAAATTTGACCGAATTATATATTTTGTACTATTGCACGTCCATAGGCATTCAATATTTGTTTTATATCATGATATCACACAGTTTTGTTCCATGCCGTGCAATAGAACAAACTATTGTACGGCTCAAATCACTGTAATCATGATATAATACAAAATATATCATGAGGTCAAATTTGGACTTCTCTATTTCACGAGGCGTAGCCGAGTGAAATGGAACAGTCCAAAATTGACCGAATATCACATGACTGATATCACAGAGGTTTGTTCCATGCCGTGCAATAGAACAAACTATTGCACGGCTCAAATCACTGTAATCATGATATAATTTGAAATATGTATATAATAGTTCATTCGTTTTTGAAAAAAAACCCTTGAATTTAAGAAACCCACAATAAATGCAGTAACAATTGATTACATTTCAATAATAATGAAATAAATTGTGAGAACGGGTTCAAAACTTTATTACGCAACAATTGTTTGCACTGCCTTTTTCAACCTTATGTGAAGTAAACGGTGACATATTGGTTAGAAAAATGAATAAGCCCCCGCTTCAAACAACAGTGTCTTGTAGCCTTTTATTACCTCTGTGTGACATTAGAAATTTGTCATAAGTATATCTAATACAAATTGTTAAATCGCGAACAAAGTAAGATGATGTAAATAAAGGTCTATTCAGCAATCACCAATGTAGAAATAGCAAGAGTGGAAAGTATTAGTAATACATCTTTTTAATCCAATGTGTTAAGTTTCATCCTTGTGGGACTTTTTTGTTCATTCTACCTGGATAATCCGTGAAGAAGTCTCTACTATGGAAACACTTAGAAGACGTAAGATACTACAGCTGATATCTAGATCTCTTTCTACATAAGTTCATTTTGATCGCTTAATCCTATTAACCTACTTATTCATTTTAGTTAAGTTCTTTCGTTAAGATCAGTATTCATACTTTAAGGCATGATCTGTGTATATTTAGTATTACAATAATATACTAAATATACTAGGATCATGCCTTGCATATTTAGTATTAACATAATTTTACTTCAGTAGTTCAATAGTAATTAACTTTACCTTTAAAAATAAACAGATTTAGTGACTATAAAAGCAACTGCATGCAAGGATGTAGGAGGAATGATCGATCATTTCTGTAATAATACAAGGTAATCCATAAAGAGATAATGAAGTTGTAAATAAATAAGGCGACATCTGAAATGGTGTTTTGTGCAGTATATACGCGATACAACGACATTCTTAAAGGAAAAAAAAAGAAAGGTCCTTTAATTTTGCCATTAACATCGTAAAGAACACAAACGAACACACAGCAATAAAAAAATCGTTTAATAAAGGTGGTTGGTTGTAATTAATGATACATTTACCTTTCTAAAATGGGTTGTAAATGCATAGTCAATGCATTTAGTAAACATATTTTGTTAATCCCTTATTTATTCTATTTACTTAAGTCAATAAGTATAAATCATCCCCACTTGATAGTTTGCAATCCTTTTGTGATTGACAGGTCTGTTTTGTGCGGTAAGATTATTTCGACACTTCTATTACAATTTTGTTAACTATTATAATCTAAAACCTTTGTCTTTTAATGAAATAATTTACGAAGCATTTGAACAGACGTATCTGATACTTCAACATTTATCCCGCACTCGAATGAAAAAGACACCATGTACGCTATTAACTTTGATGAACCCATGTGTAACGACTTTTTTTTAAATGTAAGTCTCCTTCTACAAGAAAGAACTTGAAAAGGGATATTTTTTGTATTTGTGTTTTCTTTTTACAACAATATCATCAATGATACTGAACCACTTTCATTGCCATAAACAGTTAACTTTGTTCCAACCAATCGCGCTCAAAATCAAATTACAATTTACCTAGTATACTACTAGAAGCAATGCAAATTGGCGAGCTGTAACATAACAGCTCAATGATATCAAAGTGAAGAGTTGAACGTAAATGTCACACTGTAGTATAACAAGTCAGGCAAAAATATAGCGTCGCTATTTTAATAACGTACACCGCACTATCTACAGCAAGGGATCAATAGGTTTGTTATTCATGAAGCTTTTACAATATTTATTTACTTATAGCAAGTTATAAGGAAATTGAATTTACTACCATATTTATAGAATTTCAGTTCTTAAAGCGCGATCTTATACCTTACCAGTTAAGAAATTCATCAGTTCAAACCCAATGTCAATTATCAGGACCTTGTGCGACGCGTTGTTAACAAGTTAAGGTACACAAGGTGGATAGGTTCATACAATAATTAAAAAAGAAGAATATAAACGAAATGAAAACGATTGATTATCCGGTCCAGTTGTACAACTTTTAATGCCGTTCTCCTATACATATATTGGTTTAGCTTTCTCGACCCGTACCTGATACGTGATTAATTTGATTTTGCTAAATGTCAAGAGTGAACGCTTCTGGATGTGACGCAAAGCAGAAAAAATAAAAAATCACTGAATAGATTGTATTATCATAGTGTTAAACATCAAAGTAAAAGCAGTTTGCACTTCGCGTAAAGCTCGTTTTACAGAACGTAAAAAAAATATATAAATACGTAAAAATATAATCTATGTCTTTAAAATAATTTCAAAACTCAATATGTACATGCGACCAAATGTTTCAATTCTACTTTGGCTAAATACCTTTTTATAAAACCTGACCAATTCGCGACTCAATCTTGCCTCATTCAATTGTATTCATGAATTCACTTGAGAGGCTTCAATAATGCAGTAGTATGTCCTTAATGACGTACTTATGGCAAGACGATAGTAGTTTAAATCATTTAAATCATTTCCATGAACTGATAATTATTACTCTTCATTGGCTTCCAATTGAACAACGTATCGTCTAAAAAGAACCGCACAGACAACTCAGGTCTTCTACATCATCGTCTAAATTGGGTGCACTCGCTTGTCCGACAATGCGCTATTCCGACACTGCGCTAGTCCGACTACAAACTTTTCATATACCTTTGAGGTGCGTCAGTCCGAAAATGAAAACCACTGCGCTAGTCCGAAAATATAATGCGTCTGTCCGAAAATGAAAACAACTGCGCTAGTCCGAATATAAAAATAAAAAATACACTGCGCTAGTCCGAAAATGAAAAACACTGCGCTAGTCCGAATTTGAGAAAAAAAAAGAAAACAAAAACGACGCTAGTCTGAATCTGAAGACCACTGCGCTAGTCCGACAAAAATATATTGTGCATATTTCAAACAAAAATCCACTGGGCTAGTCCGAATTTGAAAAAAAAAAAAAAAAAAAAGGTTAGTCTGATTCTAAAATCCACTGGGCCAGTCTGACATAAAAGTCGGACTGGCACAGTGGTTTTCAAAATCGGACTAACGTCGTGTATTTTCATTTCACGACCGTGTCAGACTGACGCCGTGTCGGACAAGCGCCGTGTCGGACTAGCGCAGTGTCGGACTAGAAAAGTGTACCCGTCTAAATTCAGTGTACAATGAACTCAAGCTGACTCTTTTGCCGATCATTCAATCTATTGTTATGGACCAAAGAAATGTATTTTGTGATGTGAGGGTGTTGCTATGTACGTCTGTCTGCTGATCTGTTTTTTTAAATATAACATTGACTTCTAGTTACTCACCTGTCATTGGACGAGGACATTATGAGTTGGTTGCACTGCTACGTGGAACTCTAGGTCTAGCTGCTGGTTCCATTTTATGTATTTAATACTATGACAGTAATCTGGTCGTCTAAATGAATACTAGTAGTATTAAAATACTTTAGAGCTGAGTTTTCTATTTAGTCGTAGTTTTATGCTGTAATATAGTATGTGTTAAGACTCAAGTTGCTTCCCAATTTGTGTACTGGCTAGGATGCAGTGGTGGTGCCAGCATCTCAATTCTAGTGGGGACAAACAGTAGCAAGACACATTTCAGGGGGCAACAATTTAAAAAAAAATAACGCGCGCGTAACAATTTTTTCCGGACAGGTTTTTCCGAACAAATTTTGGCTAAAATAATGGTATTACACCGTGAAATACGCGTGAAGCGGACATAAATTTGTACATTTATGTCAAAAGTATCAATAAAAAGGGATAATTGAAAGAAATTTCCGACAAAAAAATCTGTTTTTTATTCTATGGGGAACGCGGGGCAGGATAATTTTTTTTTAGGGATGGGGGGCTAAATGCTGCCCGTATTGCCGCCACTGCTTTGAGGGAGTTAATACACGTGTTACATGAATCTCTAAACGGTTGGTATCCAGAGGCCCATTTACTATTCTTCCCTCTTTTTCTTGTTTTTTTCTTTTTTCCCTTTCCCTTTCGCTTCTTTCCTTTTCCGCTTCTTTGTTTCATCTTCCCTCCTTTTTTTCTTTTTCTTCCCTTTTTCTCTCTTCTTTCCCCGTTCTATTCTCCCTCTTTCCATCTTGTTCCCCTATTTTACTTCTTACTCCCTTTCTTTTCTTTCAACTTTTTTGCCATCCTTCCCGATTTTTTGCGCCCGGTGGTGGAGCAAGCTGTCCCCTGCCCCCACTGGTTACACCCATGATGTTTTGATTATTTACTTAAAATAGCTTCATGTATTAATGTGATGTTTCTTCATGTATCAATTGTTAAATTCTTGTTCATGCTGTTGCAATCAAGTTTTAACCATTTAATTTGAATACAAGCAACGATAACACAGACAAACACAATGTTGATCAAATAATTCTGATCTAATCACAAAGATATCACCCGGTTGTGTTTAGTTTATTTTATTGCGTGTAGAAAAATAATCCTGGAAAGATAAGACAAACAAATGACTAGATGAATACGTTGTATCTTGGTAAATTTGTTTGCAACCGAGATTATCATCTAATTGTGTTTTAATACATATCACGTCAAATCGTATCATATATCAGATAGTTGCTTGAAATGCGCTTGTAGCAAATTCAATTTCCAACATGTCAGATGTTGATGTTATTGTCACTTTCTCGTGGGGTTGTGCTGATGAAATGTGGCAGACGTCTGATTTAATTTGGGTCTAAAAACATTACCTTGTTTATTAAATCATCAATCTTTGTTCGGAAAAATTTACAATGTGATATTTTATAATTAGTATTTATACTGCTACTTCAATTTACAACAATATGAATGCATCATACTTTATTTCAAGGGTTGCAATAAATTAATTATGTTTCTCATTCTAATTTTGTGGAAATACAAATCAATAATCTGATCTTCTCTCGACATGCCTAGCAATAATTGGGATATATATGTGAATATTCCAAATTTCGCGTTGCTGTTGTTGTTTATAATTATGGGGCTCTCCAAGGGTGTCAAATGTAGATACATCTACATGAATGCAGATTTCCGAAGTGCAAATTGAGTTCACACGGTCGCACGTCAATCTAACTTTACTCCAGTTGCAAGTATTGACACGCTGTGTGTGCGTGTGCGCAGAAATAGCGATTCTTTGCTGATCACGTGATCAGTGGCTCCAATTAACGAGAACACACAAAGAATAATCCTTCTCAAATATCGATAAATCCTGGCATCGTCCTTGGTATGTGTTACGCTTAATCGGGTACAAGGTGTGCAGCATTCTTCATCATGTGTTCTCGTTTTTGTCAACATATTACGTTACACGTTACATAATTGGGGCCATGTTTTGAGTTCATCTATGTTACTCTGTGGTTTAATCTACATGAATCTAGATGTGCGAAGTACATTTTAATTTGTCCGTGTGGAGAGCCCCAATGTCAAAAAATGTGTCTGTTTTGCGACATGTAACAGAACTCTTAGATGACAAAAAAGTTGAATCGTAGACGAATTTGAAATATAGACACAAGACTTTATCCTTTTTAAGCAAATTATTTCAGGTATACGATGTACTAGTAGATATATATAGAATAATTAATTAAAAATTTATATTAATATATTTGGAATTGTTTTTTCGACTTCATACATGGTAAATTAAAAGTCTTAGGCAACGCTTGATTTCTAATCAGCGCGTAGTGTTAGTACGATATTCCTTTGTCCAACTTTATTCATGAAAAACATGAAGATAAGTAAAGAAAAAGTATGTGACGTCTTCTTTGACTAAACACATCAAAGAGAATACGTGTCTGCATGTCAAATAATGTATTTACATTTAATGACAAGGACTAGACTGAATGAATCGACATGAAGTCAACGTGTCCTCTAAAGGGAGCGTTGCTATGATATCTAACGTAGGATCCCATTCTTCATCAGCAACATATTGGAATTAATCATGTATTCGTTTATTGTAGACGAAAGAATGGATTGGAGAGGCACGTTTTATGATTCGCAATTTGAAGTCTAGATGTTAAAGATAAGATATACAAAGACATTTATATTCCGGTCTCGGTATAAAGAGACTCGTGATGCAATTACTTCATTAATTTTCAAGCAGACCTGCATAGCTTATATCATAACATCGACTGCAACGAAACCTTTGAGAATTCTTGCATTTATTTCATAATGTTCACGTTATCTGGGTGTTGAAGATAACTGATTCAAACACATTAACAATGATTAATCCGGGCCACGAATGTACAGACTTACAATGTGCCTACCTCTTGTACGTCACTAACCTTTAATGAAGACTTGTGTAACGATATAAGTTTTTAAATGTATTTACAATATAAACATATAAATAGTATAACATTTTATCTTATTTGGAATTTTCAACTTTTATACGTGGTAAATAAAATTCGTAGGCAACGCTAGATTATTTTTTCGACTTTGATAAAAAAACAGTCTTAGGCAACGCTAGATTTCTAATCAATACGTAGTGCTATGTTACTATCTTACATGGTATGGTTTTTATTTGTCCAACTTGAGTTTTCTTGACTGATAGCATAAAAAGAGAATATTCGTACGTGTCTGGATGTCAAATAATGTATTTACATTTAATTACAAGGACTAGACTGAATGAAGTAATATGTGACATCTTCTTTGACTGAAAACATCAAAGAGAATACGTGTCTGCATGTCAAATAATATATTTACATTTAATGACAAGGACTAGACTGAATGAATTGACATGCATTCAACCTGTCCTCTAAAGGGAGCGTTGCTATGATTTCCAACGTAATATCCCATTCTTCATCAGCAACATATTGGAATTAATCATGTATTCGTTTATTTTAGACAAGAATGGACTAGAGACACACGTTTTATGATTAGCAATTTGAAGTCTAGATGTTAAAGATAAGATATAAAAAGAGATTTATATTCCGGTCTCGATTGGGAGGAGACGGAGATGGCCTGGTACGCCTAGCTATGTCACGTATCAATCAATAAAGTCAGAGGGGTTGGGGGTAGGACGTGACGTCATGAGATTTTGAGACTCCCAATCAAAAAACTTGAATTTTAACTAACGCTCAAAAATTTCATTTTATGCCCTTACTTAATATATAATCATATGCAGATTTCAAAACCGTTGGGGTTGGAACTTCAACCCCAGAAAACTAAAAGAAGATATTCTGAATATTTTGAAGAACTACTTTTCTTTTTATTTTCGCATTGAAATATACGGGCGATACCACGGATGAATACGTATCAAATCTGAGTAAACAGTCCGGGTAAACAGACAATTTATTACGCGGCCATCGTCGTCTGAATAAAGTCAAAATAAAAAATATCCAACAAATTTAGTATTTACAAACATTGGTTTATATTATATGAGCTAGACAAGACATTTGGTTTGATTTTCATTTTAATATCGAGGTTTTTATCATGACATCGATTGCAATAAAACCGCTGTTCTAGAAGCTAAAAAGGTAGGAGCTGATCTTCTGATATGATGTCTTTTTTGACAGATAGATAGAGTAGAATATCTATGATTGATCTCTTCTGTTCTAGATACAACATAAATCCGGAAAGCAATTCATTAGTTGTAAGTTATAAACAGTTCAGGAGACATCTAAATTCATCTATTTAAAAAAAGTAGAGGCCGTACCGGTTACATATTTAATCAGAATTGAATTTATAGTACATAATGCTAATGTATTATTTGTAGGGCACGTGACACGGTTTGTGACTCGCTGTATCATTTACATTTTGTGTTGAGTTGAAAAAACAGATACCTAAACATTTATTCCCGTCACGAATGAAAAACCTCACGATGTTAAAACATCATGTACTCCATTAACTATTGATGAACACATGTGTAGTAACGATATCAATTTCAAATGTAGGTTTCCTTGGTTTGGTACAAGATTGCACTTGTCTATATTCTTTAACTCAGTTTAACTCTTTTTTGTATTTTTTTTCTTTTTTGCTTAATATATTATTTTTATTTTATTGATTTTATAGTGTCTAAAAAGTAAATTAAAAGTAAACATGGAAAGCTTTTTTGGAGAATGTATAGAATTCAAAGAATTATGATATTCTTTTCAAATCATCTTTTCAAAGCAGGCTCCAACTTTTTTTTTATAAATGTTGGACCTTAACGGAAATTTGTTACACGTACTTTGTTCAGAATATATGTGACCGTCCACCCCAAAACAGCAGTAAATGCCAGCTCTTGTCATTTTCACTTTTTTAATTATTTGCAAAGATCATGCCTGAAAGATTAAAATGACATCTTAATTAACTTCACACGTTTTCCAGAAGTCAAGTTATGGTCCCGCCAAAGGTTGTCAGGGAGTAAAACGTATAACCGAGATAAACGCGTTCAAAGATTAGTAAGTCCTATATTTTCTGTTGATCGTCATAAAAATATGCCAATTTATTTTACATGTCCTATCATTTTCTTGAAATTAAACTTTGCTGGTATTTTGTAGGAAGAACTAGGATTGTGAATCTGTCAAAAAATCAATTTCGGCAAATTTTGACCTTGACATGTATTTTCATCTGTAGCGTAAAATGAAGTTTCTGGCTTTTACTGCTCATACGGGCTGGACGGTCACATATAGGCAAATTATCATCAAACACACTGTGCCACTTTAATTGCCATACTCAATTAAATTTGTTTCACTCGTCGCCCGTTAAATCAAATTACAATATATCTTCACTTGAAGCAGAACACAATCGTGAACTATAAGAGATGTTGGAACGGTAAAGCAAATTTGACACTTTCGTAAAATAAGTCAGGGAAAAAAAATAGTATGATTGAATACTAAAAAATGTAAGCATGTTTTGTACCCACACAGTTTACATCAAGGGATTAAAAGCTTTTTTATCAAGACGAGTAGTAAGTACCATCACTTAACCTTTGTAAACTGACGGGTTTGTTTAATGTTTATGATGCAGGTCTTTTTGTTCAGTTGACCTGAATAATTTGCAAAAAGTCGACACAATGAATGTACGTCTCGTTACCATAGATACATAAATCTTAAGAAACACATTTCTAAATACTCAAAGTAAATCTGACTCCTAACGAACATCTTATATATTGTTCGAGTTTACCCACTGGTTCATAAATCATTAAAGAAGAACTGTTTACTCTATCAGATGTAAGGATGTAACATCTATGATTGATTGCCTCCTTGATAAACTCAAAGTAAATCCGGAAAGCCATCAATTATTCCAAGTTGTAAACAATCCAGAGTACATCTAAAATAGGTTTTATGCAACATCTATAGTTTTAAGTTATTTTGTAACAAAATAGAGTCGTCACTGTCACTCCATGTTTTCAGAAATGTTACGAACTAAAATTTATGATATACAATTAAGACTCATGAACTTTTTTTAATGAGATCTTGTCTTTTGAGGTCGCTCTACATTCTTGCAAATCACTTTCCTAAATACCCGATATGAAAACATCGATGAAAGTATCGATGAAAAACATACATCTAACGTTTGTCGTATTATAGAAATTAACAATAGATCTTAATTCTCAAGATAGATTCTACACTAAGTTTGAAGTCTTATTCCGCATAAAGTATCTCCACAGAAGACTGCACTTGGTTTCAGTATATCGATTACCCTTAATGCTTTTTTCATGCTTTTGCAAATCAAACGGATCAGATTTCATCCCTTGCATCAGAACGGATGTAATCAGAGTAACCTTAAGGCAAAACAATCTCTTTATTACAATGAAACATAATATATATTGTCAGAAACTAACGATGAACAATAAATCTTCCATATACTAATTCATGTTCTAGGAAATTTTGATTCTCGAAGGAAACCCTTAAAAATTAAATTTCTCTCGATTGTTAGGCGTTCAGTTTTCAAAGATGCAAGAAAGAAATATTGCAGAGGTTCTAATCAAGTTCTGTCAAAAGAATTGCCCTAGTTATTAAATTAAATATTTGTTTGGAAGGATATACATTTGGACATTACCTTATTAGTTTAGAGGCATTTACGTAACATTTTAGAATACGTATGCATTAATGTTTATAGCTAAACTGCAAGCGTTATTTGCTTTAAATAATGACATTGGTATTGATATTTTTACGGGACAAGGTCGAAACAGATAACCCCGAATGGATCAAATTATGTGAGAAACACATCTAAATGACCCAAATCAACAAATATCTTATGTATATAGTTGATTTTACGGAACAAGTCGAAACAATACCGAATGAGTCGCAACGGGAAATCTCCATCTCTATGAATTGGTTGCATTTAGTATTAGGATATTTGAGCTGAGTCTCAGCCCTAATAATAAAGATTACATACTGTAGAAATATTATTTTGTTCATATTTTATACTTGCCTAGTATGTACATACTTGTAATAATCAAATTATTTATTGTGTTTGATTTTGAATAAATAATCCCTAGTATTATTTAAATTAGACTATTTTTGATTTTTTTGGGTAAATATTTAGTGTTCCACAATAATTCTTTACTGATACATAAACACTACGAAGGGAAGGTGTCATTTCGACTTTTAGACTTTTTTTTTTCACGTATGGTCTAGTGGAAATCGGCATGAATCATGAACGCGAGGTTGTGAGTTCGAGCCTCGTTGGTGCCAACTGGTTGTGAATCTGGGCAAATCACTTCATTACAATTGCCTCGTCGACCCAAGCGTTATATGGGGAGTTACTAGGAATACTAACATTGAGCTCTTGAATAGACAGTTGGCTGTATTCTAGATGTAACGGAATAAATGTAAAGCGCTTTTATCAATTATGGAAAAGCGCTATATAAGCAGTGACATTTTTTTTTCTTCAAAAACAATACCAAGGCTTATTGCAACGTCGGAGTTGACTGATATGCAAATGAGACCAATCCATTTCCAAACACGAAGTCTTAGTGGAAATAGAGCACAAACACATAAGGAAACCGTGTCAAATTTTGTTAAAGTCTTCAGGGGCCCTTTTCATAAAGATTTGAATCAAGTGTTCGTTTGCTTAAATCAAGCGTACGTTTGATTTCAAACGAAATTTTACATTGTATTAACCTATTTTACGCGTGATAAATCTTGCTTAAATATGCTCTCTTTGTTTGTATTTCAATTCATTGCTCTATTCAGAGTAGCGAAAAAAGATGTCCTGAAACGTAATGTACCATCCAAGTTATTCACAATACCGACTTTGAATGTATCGTAGTGTATGTGGGTCGACTTTCAAAAGGATGCATTTGTCGGCTCTTATATGTTGTTCATTTACATTAGCGTCTTATATATTCTTTTATATCTATATAGAATGCCCTCACCTATTACACTCCAATCATAATGTTGTCAAATCGATAATCACAACACCAACACACATACATACCACTTGAGCTCTATCATATCAGTGAACACTTGAATGTGAGTGGTGTGGTAACTAAATATAGGATATTAATACGTTTTGAAACCGTGTGTTAGCTTTGTTTCATCGTTATTTAAAAGTGAAAATCTTTAAAATATGATTTACGAGAACTAATATAACTTACAAATTTGTTTCAAAACTTTGTTATACAAACAGTCTCAGGGGTTTCTTGAGATATTTCAATTTGGTATCCAAATAATAGGTAACAAATGGTTGGATCCAATGAAGGTTTCAAATAAAGTCTTGACGATGATATCCAATCTAGGAGTATAAATTTAGGGTCACTCCGATACCAGTCAATAAAGATTGCCATGAATATACACACTTTAAGGGTTTATCTGTTTCGCGACAATTTTTTAAAAATCATATAATGCGTCATTTTGTTGGTAACGTGCTTCGAATATAATTTTTTCGGATTTCGATCGTTTTTTATGACAGTTTAAAGCTGATTATTATATAACGATACTTAATTTTGAGAAAAAGGACCTGTCGCGAAACGTGCCGTTGTTTTAGCTTTAAAATGATGCATTAACCTTTAAATTTGATTTAATACACGTCCTAAACTTTCTAATCCCAACACGGGTGTTAGCCCAGTTGAACCAGTGTCAGTACCGAAGTCATGTCATTCGACCCACTGGATCCATATAATCTTTGTTATATCTTTAACCTTTTTTTCGGAATCGATCTTAGGATCACTAATATATTATACCATTTACCCAATGCATTGTATTCTCAG
>JXSR01S001498.1:62885-75443 GCA_000969725.1 Ophiothrix spiculata
TAATGTACAACAATAGTTATGCTTTGTCAAATATTTGAATGTAAAATTTTCTGATCCAATTTCACGAGTTTTTAAGTTTAACTTGAATGAAGCTCTATTGAGTTTTATCATTGATCTGTTAACTCAACCGTAAGAATGTTCACTTATCTGTTCTCTTTTATGCTCTCTTTTATCTATGCTGAAAAAATTACCAAATTTGATGTAAAAATAGGACAGATATGATAAATTTTCCAAGGTGACCCATTTTTATTCCATTCATAAACACCCCTACTTTTTTTGCAATAAGCATGGAATTGGACCAGACAAATATCCACCTAAACTTTTGTTGTATACTACCGATTGAAATGAAACAAACGGTATCTAAAAGTTCAATTCATGGGTACACCAGGAATACGAAGAATGGAGTTGTAAATTTTGGTTTCTGAACACGGTGTCCATTTAAAATATTTTGGAAAGCCATTAGCCCTTACTTCGTGGGAAAATAAACTGGACATTCTAATTGTATGCCCCGATGCAGGGACTGTGCCAATATAAACTCGTCATGTGAGTGCAAGAAAGTTGCATCTGCAATAGCTGCCATTTGTCATTAATTTAGATTGCACTCTGTATAATCTCCTGTCTTGGTTCAGTGGCTCTTGAAATGGTTGAAACCATTTCAAGAGCCACTGACATATGGCAAGGATATTTTGAGGGATTTTTCACATTCTAGTGACTAGGTGTTAATTGCAGATACGACTTTCTTGCACTCACATGACGAACTAACACTGTACTGATGACGCCAAATATTATCGAGAACATTAGTGACATACATTACTCGGTGCGGTGCAATTATCTTAATGGAAGCTCGACTTGCAAGATTGAAATGATATGGTAGGGATGGGAACACACCATGCATTTTAGTTGCATTAACATTAGTTTGGCGCGAAGGGAATATCAGTTCGTATCAATTTAAATCAAATATTAACGTAGAAGGGTATCATCTTCATTGTTGAAATATTTTAAGTGCATCTTGTAGACTGAACATAATTTTTGTTTTGTGTTCTGGTTTTGTGTAAGGAATGTTGAAAACTTATATAGTTTTATCATGTTATGACATTATTTTAAAAATAGGTAAAAACTACAATGTGTAAAACACACAACTGTTTCCAAATATCTGATGAGAAGAAGAGACTAAAAGAGCCTAAAAAGACATTAATTGCCGCTTTTTTTTTTTTTTTTTTTTTTTTTGCTGTACTTATTTCTTAATCCATGCACATTACGACGATGGAGTTTATGTACATTAAATGTATCGTACGTCAAAAAGGTGATATTATTTATAAGTTTTCTTAATTTTAATCGTATTTTTCAGGAATATGTTATGCCGAGTTCGGGGCCAGAGTTCCAAAAACAGGCTCCGCCTACATTTACTCCTACGTCACTGTTGGGGAGTTCATCGCCTTTGTGATTGGTTGGAGCATGATCATGGATAACGTGATCGCGGGTGCTAGTGTCGGGAAGGCGTGGTCACAATACTTGGATTCGATGGTGAACTCAAGCATCAGCAATCACATCATCAACAATGTGGGGACATTTAACTCTTCCTGGTTTGGAGACTATCCGGATTTTCTTGCCTTCTGTCTGCTCATTGTGGTAAATATTGCTTCACTAGACTTCCTCACTGTAGTGAGAACTTCTCAACGACTGAATGCTGTGATAAATGGATAATTAGACCATCTAAGTCAAATATTTGTATATGTTTATATTAAATTCTAATTCAAGTCCCAATACAAGTATATAAAACTTACCATTGCGGCACAAGGATCAAATTATACCACATTTCTAGGCGAGTATTTCTAAACAGAACTTCTCATTGAGAACAGGAAGTCTAGTGACGTCAGGCCTAAATATTGCTTTTTGATCATGAAAACAAGTCATCATAATCTGATGAATGATCTGATCTGATAATGATAAAACCTTAACTCACTAGCGAATAAATCTACAAACAGTATAGATAAAAACCCGGTGGGTTCCCCCTACAGACAAGATTTAACACATGATCGTTCTAGAATATAAAAATGACTCCTATTTCGCGCGCTTTCAAGGACAAAATCACAAATTTTACCCCCTATTTTGCATAAAAACAAGGACAATTTTGCCCTCCAAAACACCCTTTTTTTTAATAAATCAAGGACAACTTTTCAAAATACCCTTATTAGCGCAAAAGCAATGTTTCGCTGCATTTTGTATAACTAATCAGCGAACCTGGTATTTCTGGACACAAATTGTTGATTGCCTTAATGAGATTTAACACACTTTACTCAGTATGAGCCTATTGAACACTTAGGAAATTACACAAAAATTTGAACCAGTCCATGGTAAGGATGCTATAAAATTGAAGCAATCATGAAAATAAGATAAATTTGACACATCCTTGTTGATTGTACACTCTAATTTCTGAAGTTAAAATTACATTGTTTAAAAATGAAAAGTTAAAGAATTAATCAACATATGATTAACATTTCGTAACTTTGCATTTAAACAATTTCAAAAATTATTGTACCCCTTACCTTAGCTGATATTATAACATTAGTGAAGGAACCAATAGTGATACAGCTCAAACGTATACATATCTGTCTTGTCAACATAAGCTTTTAATGACAGTTTAGTTCATTCAAATCGACCAATTTATTCCTGACTTATGACATTTTCTGTAAATTGGCAAAAGTCGATTATACTGGAAGTTCCCGAGATCAGCCTTAGTATCGAGCCAAATTTGTCCATGTCTATACCACAAAAGATCTCTATGGGCATAATTTTCTAAACTGAAATGATCAGGAAGACTTGCCTAGTTCTTGATTGTACAAATCTTAATCCTATAGAGAAATGTTATTGGATGCCAACAAGACCATTCCATCTCCTTAAACATCGCTTGAAAGTCAAGGGTTGAAAAACAGTTTTAGGACCTATTGCCTCCTTAAGTAACGTCACTCAGGGGCACCTGTCAAGTTTTTTCTGGGCAATATTAGTGCAAGACATTGCCAAAATCTTAACAAAGTAAACAGGTTAACTTTTAATTACAAAAATTATTATTTTCCTTTGATTTATGTAGCAAAATATATGTTTACAATGAGGGGAACATCAATTCTTGAACATAGCTCGTAAACCGTGCGAGTATAAATCACTTTGAGCTCATCGATCCGATAATCGCGCTGTAACGTGATATGGTTTAACGTTTTCTTCACTGACGTCTAAACTTGCAATAATGGACTATGAATGGATAGAATGAACTATCGACACGTAGGGGTTAAAGTGTACTCGAATGATGTTCCAAATGTGCACATTCCAATCTTGTACTAGAATTGTACTCGATTTCTACCAGGGATTACATACACACTCGCTAATGTAATCGAATGTTTACTACTGAAGACCCCGGCTCTGTGGGTCTTTTGAATAAACTAGTCCAATGATTCTGTGACATATGTGACCGTCCACCCCAAAACAGCAGTAAATGCCAGCTCTTGTCATTTTCACTTTTTTAATTATTTGCAAAGACCATGCTTTCAAAGATTAGTAAGCCTCAGATACTTTCCCCGTTTATATTCTTAAGAATATGCCAATTTATTGCACATTTCCTATCATTTCTTGAAATGAAACTTTGCTGGTATTTTGTAGTAAGCACTAGGATTGTGAATCTGTCAAAAAATCAATTTCGGCAAATTACGACCTTGACATGTATTTTCACCTGTAGCGCAAAATGAAGTTTCTGGCATTTACTGCTCATACGGGCTGGAAGGTCACATATATGAATGGATTGTAAGTATAACTATATGCATTGTGGTGCATAAATGAAAATAATTTTTTGTGGTCATTGGGTGGAAACTTGGTATTCACTGACACCAGTGATAACTAACAAAAGTAACTGATCATAAGTCATGAATTGGACAGAAAAATTGTAACATACCCGTAAATGAGAAAAACATCAAAAATTTATACAGGGTGTAAACTGACAAAATGTGAGTTGATTTACTCTCTTCATACACCTCTTTTATTCTAAACAGCTACCAACATAAAACAAAACAGGTACGGCTTTATATATAATAATGAAACATAGGGCTATCAATCAGAAAATATAACTGTTCATACGATGAAAAATATAATACAGGGTGGTTACTTTTTTAAAAAGGATTGTGTGCCTGCATACGATATTTGGTGATTTTCTTTATATCTCTGTGCAATAGTTAGAAGTAAGAATTTCAACTTTTTGCTTACTATGACCATTTTGGTATACAGGGTGATCAAACATGCATTATCTCAATAATTAACCTGATCCAATAGACGTTGGTTTATTTGTTACTGTTAATCCGTGCAATTATGGTATTATGCATTAACAACAAATCATCATTGTTATCATCAACATTTTTACAATCTACGAAACTTATAATGAAAATGTTAACCTTTGAACATTCTCGGGAAATACCTTGAAAATGAAAAAATTATAATCGTCAAACTATATTCAATACATTACCTACCATTAACTTTTTGGCATGAAAAGATATTTTTGTTGTCAATAAAAAGTGTGTGAAAAAGTATTCTTGTAGGTTTCAACTTTAGGCGTGATAACTTTCGAAAGATTGGTAATTTTTTCACAATTTTGTGTACAAGTCAATGGGTTTTTCCGTCACCGTCTTTTTCGCCACCACCTCCCCCGTTGACTCGTCTCATATAAACCATAGATATCATAATGTTTGTTCAATTGTCTTGGGAGTTTTTGCATTTGAAAGACAACGAAATTGCCCACATTATGATACTAAACCTGTTGCAGTAGGTATTAAACTTCTTGAACAAAACTACACTGAACTACAAAGATAGCGTTTTAAAGTCTATCTTATAATAAGCTCGCTGAAAATTGCGTCCAGAGTATTCAAACAAGTGTGCCTCAACGCAGTCCGTGCGTACGCGTAATTCATAGTTTAAATCACCTGACACAGCTGACGCATGACGATCGTTTTGACTGGTCAATTTTCCCCAGTGTCAAGAACTTGGCGTGGCGATCGCGTGAACAACCCACACATGCAACTGCGTGAATTGCAGTATGTTGCGTACGGCGCAGAGTACTACTAATCATCACGCTGAGTAAAAAACCCACGAAACGGGGAGCTTATTTCGAAGATTGACCGTATGTTACATCTCCCCCGTATTGGCATGACCAATTCACGACTTATGATCAACTTCACTTGACATTACCCAGATCCTTTCCTCCGAACACTTTTTCAAGGCACTTAAACCCACCACTGTCTCGAAGTGACCTCAAAACAAGAATTTTTTATATTATTTCTAATGAATTGCTAAAAATAGAGAAAAAGAATAGTGATTTCGTATCAAAATAAACTTGAAAATTAAGAGTCACATCAACACTGGGTCACAATATGTCATACATTCAAAATTTGAATTATGATATTTTGAAGATATAAAATGTTATTTCTTACAATAATTTTAAAAGTTTTTCTGTTTTGTTTTTCTTTGGTTGATTAGATACTTCCAACTGGCTTTTGGTAAACACACATTGAACAAAGTGATGTCTGTCATCTTGAGATGAAGCTACATTGCTTTTGATTAAAGCAACCTACTTTTGATATTGAGCATGGCCTTGACATCATGAAATCGGACCACCTTAATTATTAAGCGCTTGTCATAAATTGGAATTTGTCATAACTTCAGAACGAAAGGTCCAAATTTCACAAAATAAAAAGCTTTTCAGAGATAACACTATTTACAATAAACCTGTAGCATAATTCTCGAAAAAATCGTACAAAAGCTTGCGTTTTTATTATCACACACTGTATATACATCTATTCCTTCAATTAAAACATCTTATTGTCTTCTTACCAAGACATGACTGACACAGATATGATATCTGGCCATATTTTCACTGCCTCGCAGTTGCACTATTATATTTTACTAGTGTGAATTTTCGGTCATAGTCCTCCGTCATATACCACGTGTATCAATAAAAAATTGTGCACGGATTAAAACTGATTTTGACCTTGATAAAAGAACCAAATCATAATTTTCTTGTTAATGTAGGAAAGCAAATTAAATAAGCTTTCAAATGCAGAAAAAAATTATAGAAATCGGATGAAAAATAAAAAAGATATGACCAATTTTGTAAGTACGTCTCTTTTTCTTCCACTCCAATGGGATTTACACAGTTAAGCAAGATATTACATATCACAATTACGGGTTATGGCATTATGATAAAAGCTCAAAATACTTACAAAATTGGTCATATCTTTTTTATTTTTCATCTGATTTCTATAATTTTTTCTCCATTTGAAAGCTTATTTAGTCTGCTTTACTAAAATAACAGAACAATTATGATTTAGTGCTTTTATCAAGGTCAAAATCAGTTTTAATCCGTGCACAATTTATTTTGATACACGTGGTATAGTGTCATTGATATGTTGATAATTTTGAATTAAGGATATTCAAATACATTTTAAAGGCTTACATATTCAAAATGTTCATTTACAACATTGAAAAACAAAGAAACAAACAGAGCATACAAACTCAGGTTAATATTGTAATTTTTCTATCATTTTTGAAAGTATTTCTTTAACCTGATTATTATAAAACTGTTTTCCCTAGGTGACGGTGATTATTGCCATCGGCGTGAAGATGTCATCCTTTGCCATGTTGTTCTTTACCGGCCTTAATCTTGTTGTCATAGCTTTTATCATCGTTGCGGGCGCTTTCTATGTTGATGCTGAGAATTGGACAGGTGGTCAGGGATTCTTTCCTTATGGTGCTTCTGGGGTAAGTATGACCGCTTCAAAACTCAACCGGCGGCTGACCGCCCGGAACCGGTGGTTGTGGGCGGTTGTCATTGTTTATAACAATAGCAACCGCCCAGAACAGGCGGTTCCGGGCAAACAATGGATAAAAATCCGTTATTTTACTTTTAGAGCAAAATTCTGATTTTGGTGGCTATTTTTACCACAATGCAATTTTGCCTGATTTTCCAAACCGAAAGTACTATATGACGTCATAAGTAATGCCTTGGCCGATTTTGATGATCTTGGTATCGTTGGAAAGGGGAGGGTCTTATAATAGCAATGAACTAATAAAATAATTGCTGAAAAAAACTGTTTACAGAACACAGGGACTGACTGTCCATCCAACTCCATGCACCCCCCCCCCCATTCAACTGTTGTACGTGATGTTAAATGTCAAACTGTTTTAGATGAAAGAAAACCTTTTCATGTGAGTAAGATTTAACCATGGCAATAATTCACGGCGTTCACTCCCAATTTAAACCCAATGCATTTACTGGCAAGGAAGATTTTGAAGAGTGGCTTGATGCTTTTCAACGTTATGCGGACTTTGCAAACTGGGACAATAACCGCAAATATGCAGCGTTGCGTACCATGTTGAAAGATGGAGCAGCCCAATGGCTGAGACGACTCAACCAAAATGCGGTTAATGATTTTGATTTGCTGGTTGAAGCACTTCAGATAAATATCGGCTTCAACCATCCCACATTTTTCAGCTACACCAGCAATTAGTGGAGAAAACACAAGGACATTAGACGTAGCCACATACGCTGGTGAGGTAGCCCATTTGTCTCATCTGCTAAACATAGACGAGGTAGGACACCTCCACTACTTTATCAAAGGTTTGAACACAGCCATTAAAAAGCAAGTGCATAGAGGAGAACCTCCAAATATTGACCGCGCTCTCACTATTGCTAAAGCAGAAGAAGCTGCTCAAAAACTTGTTTATCATGAAACTGATGAAAATGGTGCCCAAGCAGGTCGCGTATCAGGTGACACAGATCTCGATGCACTAGCTGATAAATTGATTCAGAAACTAGCCCTTAATCAAAATAAAGCTTATTTAAATCCAGTCTCTGCATCAAGTCCTACCGTTCAGTGTCAACTATGTCAATCACTTGGCCATACTGCCTTAGAGTGTCCTGCTTACCTTCGTCCTGGACCGTCGGTGCCTTATCAACCGTCTAATTCATACCGTCAAGATAGACGAGACATTCAGTGCTACAACTGCGGACGTTGGGGACATTTTCGTCGGGATTGTCTAACTCCACCCTCCAGTCAGTCTGCCTTCAGGAGACCAGCAAACCCACCGTGACAATTTCCTTCAACCCGTAGACACCCTCAACAGGGACAGGGAAACGACAGAGGCCCAACTCTGAATTGACCATAAACTGGTTGTTAAAAGTGTTGCAAGGACTATATTTAAGATTCATTTATAGACAAATAGTCTCAAGAGAATTTATTTCAAGAGTATTTTTGATCTTTTTGGTTTTATCCATGGAAAGCAACATGGTTATATGATTTTCTTCTTATTCCCCATGTGCGGAGACATGTTTTTATTAAAGACACAGTATCTATCAAAAATTGAAATTAGAACAATTTGAATATTAGATGCAGACATTTTTAACAGCATCTGGTTTGCTAGCACAAAAAGTGCTATTTATTTTTCTGACAGCCGTACTTTTTAGTTGTTATTATTTTTTACCGTGTACAAAGCAATTAGATTGTTACATGTATTCGAATATCACTTGAATAGCAACATGTGACACGGGTGTTCTACATTGTACATCTTGTGCCATTCAAATGCTATGGTACGTGTGATGTTATTTTTTATTTCCTGTTGGCATAATCTGATGATTGGGAACACAGACCTGAAAGTTTTAGGCTAGATATTCTAAATTGAATAGGTACACAAATGTATATGCCTGCATTTTTTTTACTTTTTGGAAATCCAGTTGTTAACTGTGGAAATCAGATTTTCCTTGACAATTTTTCCAAACATGCTTTTTTATGATCACATGTAGTGAATCCAATAATTGTATGCAGCCACTTTTGAGTGACCACAATGATGCCCTGTACTATTCTACCACTGCACTGTTGTTTGAGGTGGACATTTATTCATTTTTAACCAAAAATTCAATTATTTCTTCACAGAAAGTTGAAAAAGCAGTACAAGTAACTGGAATGTGTTGCATAATAAAGTTTTGAACCCGCTCTCAAAATTGTATTCCATTTTAGTTGAAATTTTGTTAATTTTGAGCTCATTTACTGGTATTTTTTGTAAATTCGGATTTGTGCAAAAATGAGGGCGCTATGCATATTTCAAATTATTGAATATATTTGATTATCGATTATGTTGTTTGATCTGTGAAGATTTTGGCTAAAATTTTTTCTTGACGTCAGATGCTTCATTTGCATATATAATTTCAGTAGTACACACCAGTATATCCCTTCTACATCCAAAAATGAGTTTTTATGAATAGCGCCATCTATTTTGACACGTAGAAATAAAATGTCCCTATTTCTATTGGGTTCAAACAACAGTGACTGGCTGGTGGACACAAGGTTCTATTTTGCATATGTAGGTACATAAATAGTTTTCAAACTTGTATTATGTGACATTTGTTCAGTTGCTAACTTGAAAAGACTGTTCTATTTTCTACCATGTTTGTACATAGGTTTCTAATGAGAAAGAAACACCCTTAGCCTGCCCCTGGGCTAGCTTTTTTTACTTTGAGCAAATTCAGGAAGTTGTGTCTTACTGTTTTATAGTTAAGTGTTTTACATTTTTCACCTTTTCTTACCAACATATAATTGTAATTGTGACATTTTGGCTATTTGCTAATGGGGCTTAATTACCAGGGTGGTCTTGTGCAGCCAGAGTTGCTTTTGTGACTCTCTTCATAGTATAATTTTGTATCTGCCAGGTTAATTCATGGTTTCCTGGGATTAGCTACCCCAAGGGAAGCATGGTTTCACCTGCCAGGTTTCCTCATTTTGAAGAAGTTTGGATGCATTAATGTTGCCGGTGTCATGAATGCTACAGTCCTACCAATTTATTGTCCCGGGTACCTATATATTTGTATAGTATGTACTTTGTACGTGTATCGATCACACATCAAGGTCACGCTTTACTCCGTTGAAGTCAATGGAGGGGGGACAATATAATGGGTAGGACTGTACCATTCATTACACCGGCACATTTTGCCATCCACTCTTCTTACTCACACATGCACACCCCTTCCTCAAATATTCTTTATAGATGGTGTTGTGCACTGGCTATATAATCATACATTGTATTACAAATTTCAATTGAATCTTGCCACTTTTTTGCTTGTGCTAATTTTGTTAAATTTCTCTGTACAATTATCAAGGTGTAAGTTCGCTCGGTGGATCTCGCTTTGAGGGCGAGGGGGGTTATGTGGTGTTTGGTGCGCTACACATTGTATAGGTGGAATTGCGCCATCTCGCTCTCGATCAGAGATCTTCTCTGGGGTCAAAGGTCTGTTGATAAAGTTGATTGCATGTACCGAGATTGAATAAAACGATGATTCTAATGATGATTAAGTCTGATTAAATGAAGATTCTTCTTAATCCCAGTTGTCAGCATCCTAACTGCGACACCATACTGGAAGACGAATATTTCTTGATATGGGTGTTCAAATATCAATCCATATCTTGTACACTGTATTTCAAATTTTTGGTGTGGACTATTTTGGTGTTATTGGTGTTTGATATGTCGGGTCACAAATTGATTTCAACAATCCGAATCTTCTTTTTCTTCAAAATGACGTCAATCGTGTGACGATCTCAAGCGTTATTCTTTACCCTATACAGCCAGGGATGCTTGTGTCTCAAGTGCCTGGTAACTTGATAAATAATCTAAATAATTATGCCATAAAATAAGAACGTTATGCAATGCAAAGGAGACTCCGGTGTATTTCATCTTGTTGTGAAGAATTTCGTAAGCGTCCTCTCGAAATTTTGACGACACAAATGTACAGATTGACTTGAATTAAAAACAAACTATATCTTAGACCCGGGGGCCACTCAAGTATAATGCTGCAGGCATGGCGTGATCACAGCTTTTCAAAACACCCCTTAAAGGGTGGTTTTTTCTGAAGCCAAAAAATACCTTTATACGAGGGGGTATCAACAAGTTTTAAAGATCACCAAGAAGGGAAAGAGCCAAGAGCATAATTTTATTATGTGACCTTTAAGTCATCTTTACTTAGCCACTGTGCAAAGTAACACATTTCTCCCACTTAAAACTGACTGTGCAGACCAACTTTGTAGAGTTCCTCTTTTAGCCCAAAACACCCACATTGTATTTCGCTAAAATCAACATTTTCAGGTCAGCCATGCTTAATTACATCGTTATGACATCATATTTTGACCAATTTCCATAAATTTGGTATCAATGGAAAGAGAAGACCCTACTCTATATACTATGGTATCAAATATCGTAACTTTGGATGTGTCCTTATAGAATTACTGGGCTGTAACTCTTCAAAAGTAGGGATTTAATCTTGTTACATATCGTTAATTTCTCCATATTTATGTAGTTAGTGGAGGCAGGTTGTTGACATCTATGGAGGCCTGAATTAAAAGTTTAAATTCCATTGATTTCATTTTTGCACCATAATGTACACAAGGACGAGTGACTATCCTGACAAAAGTTCATTGATGTTGCTCTTTCCCTTCTTGGTGATATTTAAAACTTTTTGATACCCCCTCGTATACCTTTTTTTCCTATTCACACCCTATTCACACAACGTTACCGTTTTAACGCTAAGGTTTGAAAATGAAAAAGCAACCTACTTCTTGAAAATGATTCACCCTTCTGTCCTCAAAATCATCTTTAATTCACCCTTTTCTTAGTCACGCTATGCCTGCAGCATTATACTTGAGTGATTCCCCCAGAGCTTAAACTTACTTGATTTCTTGGCAATTCTTAACATATGCCCTCGGATTAGCTTGAACTAGTGATACAAAAGAGTTTGGCGGTATTCAGGATTTCCGTCATTACAACATTATGCTAAATTTGAAATTCACTGGTCTTCGTAGGGTCTCTATGTATTGGGTTTTATACGGTATCTGTTAATGAAAACCCAACGTCAAAAAATCGTTAAAAACCTTCTTTCTTTGTGTGTGGGTGGGTGTGGGGGTGTGGGGGTGGGGTATTCATACATCTCAAAGACGGTGTTATTACTACTTGTAGAGATAGGCCTACTTTACCTTAAACAGATATTTATCTGTCACAAAAAAAAAATGAATAAATACTTAAGACACTCTTTAATAATTTGTCGACAAGGCACATACTGGAAAAACCGGTTGTAAGAATATTGATACTGTAATTCGATACTTGCTGTCATTTTATGGCCTCTGAAATAGTCTATCGCGTCTAGTGAATGTCATATCTGGCTTTGTGGTCGGCACATGGAATGTTTAATGTTTCACATTTCTGAATTCTAGCTACATAGTACTTGACTAAATGTAAGAACATTGGAGAGTTTCACGCAAACAATATATTGCATGTATTATAATATATAAATGGATGTGTTACGGCAAATGCACGACTTGAATTCATGTGACAAGGCGTCAAATCATTCGAACTTCGTTAGAATAAGAATTTTCAAGATTTCTCAAATTTGAATTAAGGTCACACTCAAACGTGTGAAATATGTGTGCATTAAACTAGATAAAACAGATTATAGAGAAAGGGCATAGTCCCTAAATACATTAAGGG